>PVIU01007908.1:31759-87920 GCA_004026605.1 Ondatra zibethicus | reverse complement strand
TGAAGCAGAAAGAAATTATGTTTTCTTTCTTTATTTCTTTGTTTTGCTCAGTGATGTCCTAAATTCTTTTTTCCAAAGGTTTTATATTAGCATATGTTAATTAAATATAACAGTGATGAATTATGGGACACCTTATAACTGCTCTTCCTTCCTTCCTTCCTTCCTTCCTTCCTTCCTTCCTTTCTTTCTTTCTTTCTTTCTTTCTTTCTGTTTTTCAAGACAGGGTTTCTCAGTGTAGTCCTGGCTGTCCTGGAACTCATTCCATAGACCAGGCTAGCCTTGAACTCACAGGGATCCTCCTGCTTCTGTCTCCCAAGTGCTGGGATCAAAGGTATGCACCACCACTGCCAGGCTTAAAGTGAATTTCTTATAGAAAGCATCCATTTTGGCCTTCTGAACTGCTATGTCAATGAATCTTCAATGAACACAAAGAGATCACTTATATTCACAGTGATTATTGTTACAGATCTTTAAATATCTATCATGTTTATATCACTTTATATTCTTCCTCCTGTTCTTTTGTTTTCCAACTTTTCTGCTTCTTCCTCTATTTTTGACTGATTATTTCACATTATTTCAATTTATCTTTCTTTTAGTATGTCATTATACTTAAAATTTTATTTATAGCCCCATAATTTGCAATAACCATTTATAGCCAGTTAAGCCTACTTACACATAACAACATAGTCATTCACAGAAACTTCTGGTATCTTAGAATATTTTACATTCCTACGTTCCGGCCTGATTGATATGATGGTATGATGGTAACCATTCCAAAATTATATGATGAGCTCCCAGGCTTTAAATAACCTCCTGCAACAGACGTTCACCTTCCTAAGTGTTTCCCATGCTCGTGTGCATTCAGATGAAACTAGAAAAGTAGAGGGGTGTGCAGTTGGGTAGTTCTTTTTTGCCCAGGTCACTGTTAATCTGAAAAACCAGTTTCCTTTGAGAATAGACTTTTGAAAAGAAGAACAGAGTGTTCTGAGCTCATTTTAAATGAATATTTTTCCCTTTCAACTTGCCAGAAGCATGAAGTACAGTTATCTGAACTTGACCTTGAAAACTAGCACTGCGCCCAAAATCAAAACTCACAAAGTTGCAGTCCTCCTATACCTATATGCAAAAGTTTTTAACTCTTGGGCTCAGAGTATTATATAAATACAATTTAAGTTTTCAATTAGTTTTACCTGATACACTAGTTATAAAAATTATATTGATGAAATGTTTCAGTGCATGCATATATTACATTATTTACACTTTAAGTGTCATTACTTGTATCACATCAAGCTCCTAGGATTCTGATCTGAGTATGCTAAAATGATTAGTATTAGAGGACAAGAGCCTAATTATCTGATAGATCTTGAAAGAGCTGGTAACTTTTCATTAGCTCAGCTCTCTCTTTATTTCTCTCATTCTCTCTCACTTTTGCTCCCACTCTCACTCTGTGTGTGTGTGTGTGTGTGTGTGTGTGTGTGTGTGTGTGTGTGTGTGTGTGTGTGTGTCTATGTGTCTGTGTGTGACACAATTGCTACATTCTTTCTAGTAATATGTTGGGGGAAGTATATGTAGGAATACCTGTGTACATGTGTGTGCAGTTATGTGTCCTTTTCCTAGCCACTGTTTCAAGTCTATTTTGCAAGCTAATTTACACTGTGTGCTTTGAAATTCTATACTCATCACAATTGGTGTGGTAACACTTCTTCGCCTCATCCATTCTGTCATTTTTCAATTGTGTAAATTTTGCCTTCTCCTTTAAATTTTCAAACTTAGTGTATCAGGTTTGAGCCTTAGAATGTTTATATTTCCCTTATACTAAGTCCCTAGCCCAGAGCTAGGTACATATTTGGGGTTGAAAAAGCATCATTGATGGATTTTTTATATATATCAATATATGGTAGGAAAGTTTGACTGCTCGACAAACTGAATTATAGACATAAACACCAACATCCTGTTTAATTCCAAAAAAGCAAATCACCTCGAGATTTTTAAGAGCTGATAATTAAGACACCTCATATATATTAATAGAATGAAGAAGGATCATTTTTCAGTCCTCTCTCCAAATTCTTTCTGCAGCCTGTGGAGATCTGTTTTTGGAAACTGCATTAGAGATGAGGAGGGAAAGGCTTCGTGGCAAAGAGTAGGATCAGCTTTCTGCCCTGTGCCTGGCAGAGGCTGTGACTGCCCTCCATGTGATACTTTAAATCAAATGAAATCTGTGGTGCCTCCGAGACTTCTGGAACTAAGAGAGCTTCTTCCACAGCAGTGTCCATGATGCTAACACAACTGAATACAGTGGGATTTACCAAGGAAAGGGAGAAAATAAAGAGAACAAAAGTCAGTGTAAACCATAAACATCAGAAATGACCGACTGTATGCCTAGAGAAAGCTTAGATGGGGAAATTCTAGCATCAGGCAGTCAGTAAAGCAACTAATATAAAGACAATTAGGAACATCTGATCTCAAAGATACATAAATGTAAAAGGTCATAGAAGACTCACTTGACCTATATGTGCTATATGGATAATGGAGGGGAATAGGAAAAGGGTTAATTTTTAAAAGCTGTGTAGAACTTACTTTAGGATTCAGATATCAGCACAGGGGATTCCCAGATTCTAACAGCTCTCTTCTGCTAGCTTAAAGATTTTCCATCTCTCAAAGAAGAACTAGAAAGAGTAAACCAAACTAATATTAAATGCTAATAAAAATAAATTCAACTGTTTTGAGAGGAGCCAAAATTTGAACACTATCTTCAGATAATGAAATAGTTAGATTTAACAACATTCCTTTAAATGTGACAGTGATTGTTTTTATTTTTCAAATCACTTATTTTAATTCCTTTTACTATCCCAACTTCACACTCAGTGTAATATTTATTCTTTCTAGTTAAAAGATGGATTAAATTGTAGCACCAATTGTGTAAATGACTTTGTAAGAGCCCAGCTTGAAGTTGTACTCATGATTATACATCCATAAGGAAGTCAAACATTACTCTGTCAGGCTGGGTGGTGGGGATACACCCCTTTAATCCCAGCACTCAGGAGGCAGAGGCAGATGGATCACGGTGAGTTAGAGGCCAGCCTGATCTACAAGAGCTGGTTCCAGGACAGGCTCAAAACTACAGAGAAACCCAGTCGCCTCTAATTTTCCACATAAAGTATTTTATGTTGACAAGTATATGTGTATATTTAGACAGCTACCCCAGAACTTAACAGTCTTTTTCTGACACTTTCATTTACTCGTTTTTTGTCAAAAGCATGAGGAATCAGAAACATGTCTTTAGCCAAGGAGACAGCTAGACTTACTGGTAAGATGCTAACTCTTTGAAGAAATAGGAATTGTGGCCTTCTGGAACAAATGCTTGCATCTCTTTTGTTTCTGGCCGTCCAATGACCCTTGCAATTTGCTTCAGAAATAAAGCAGCAAGCCTGGGAGAAAATATCTCTGAGAACAGGGGTTCTTCCATGAGTAGGAAAAGCAGATATGCCCCTGCTCACAGATATGCCCCTGCCTCTGCCTTCCAAGAGCTGGGATTGAAGGCGTGTGCCATACTGCTCACCATTTTTAATGTTCCTTTATTTACAACTTTGTAAAGTCTAATTTCTGAGATAAAACCCATGCGTGTACAGGGTGTTTCCTTTGTGTCATAGTGTAAAAACCAAACTAGTATTCATAAACTCAATATAGAACATTAAAACCAATGTTTCCTCCTTCTTTACACAAATCACGTATACTCTAGTCATCAAAGCCCAGTGGCATATTGTTGCTTCTTTTTTGATGAGTAAATTCCCCACTTTTTTTCTTTCTTATTTGTTCCTCGCATTTTGTGTTCTCTTCCTGAAAGTGATACACTCCCATACATCCAACCAGAGCACTCTGGACCCTACCAAGTCCTCAGGCAGGGGTACTATTTTACCATCTTGGAGAATTTGTATGACTGCTTTTTGCCTCATTCAAACCAACACAGCCAAGTCTACTGTCTTTCTTTCAGGCTCCTCAAAGAGCATCTTGGAGAAAAAGAAGTTGAATTGACACTCATCTTTGACTCAGTGGTGGAAGCTGACTTGGCTAATTATACCTGCCATGTGGAAAACAGAAATGGACGGAAACATGCCAGTGTTCTACTGCGTAAAAAGGGTACTGTTTTTCATGAATACAGCTACATCTTTGCAAACTAACAACAGCTACTAAATATGTTTTTTGGACACAGACTGTCATTTAATTAAAACTTCCTTTAGCTATCGTTGTCTTCTTAAGGGGTAATATTTCTCTTGTTGAGCATATTAGCAAAAATAAAAAGCCTATGACATTCAATAGCATGATGAAATGAATAATTGAAATAAAGTATGGTTATACATTAAGTCAATTGACATAAAATGTGCCATGTTTGTAATTCTAAGTGATACATAAAATTGTGGTATTTATTGACATTCAATATTTTCTCTGTATTTCACCTTCTTATGTCATATTGCTTAGTTGAAATATTAGACATTATATTACCAGATTAAAAACAAAGTTATTTTTAAATTCCAGAATAAAATGTAACAGAAGTAATTAATAATGTCATATAAGAAAAGTTATCATAAACACCACAAGTTATATTTTGTGACATGATATGTTATTAAAGGGCCTTAAGTGGATGGATACATTTCTTAGTGTTTTGGCATCTCTGGAAAAGTCCCTTTTAAAATAGTTTGCTGTAGAATGGGTCAACTTGTTTGCGATGGGCAAAGAAAAGAAACTAAATGCATGCATAAAAGGGCTAAAACTAGACAGTGCCAAAAAAGCATCTTAAAGGGCTTCATCAGAAGCCCTTTTATTACAGAAAATTACTAAAGAGTTTGTGTGTCCACCTGGGAAAGGCTTTATAAATGGAGCTGAACACATGTTCTTTATCAGGCCACTTGTTGCCTAAGCTATAGAACAATAGAACAGATTCAATCAGCAAAATCACTAGTTGTGTCTACTGGCCAAGATGGACTTTCCATTTGCTTGCCAGACCTGAAGCTTGAGCCTAACGAGACTCTCCAGAAGAAGGAAGGAAGCATGATTATCCCGAGAATGGTGCTTCTATCTCAGCAGCACCACGGCTCACATGGATGGACTTGATGCTATCTTAAACTAAAGGCATATTTATGTATAAAGGGGTCTAATATGCAAAGGGAAGTCAGTGCAGCCAGGTTCAGGTGATCTGGTTCCGCCACCTGGTGAAATCTAAGTGACTTGCCTGACTAGCATTTCAGAACCTTAGTCTCTTCATATGTAAAATAGAAGTAACAATATCTATCTTGTAAAGTTAGTGGTTTAAATAAACATGTACTAGATATAAAATGCATCCCATCAAAAAGTATATTTTATTATACTGAAATTTAGTGGTTTTTTTTATTTATATACCTTTCTACATTAGTACAGGCTTTGCCTAAGCCTATGTGCCTTGTGGCCAAAGTCACATTGTCCTTGTACTTTTGGGTCTTATTCTTGCTTCAGAGATTCGCCAGACCAGGGTCAGCTGCTATATTTCTGCATCTCCAAGCAACTTAGAAAGTGTTTTGCCACTAATGGGTACTCTTGGAATGCATCCTGGTTAAATAAACGATTAAAAGTCTCTTTTAATATTGAGAACTCATATGTAGCAAATATATGCTAGGTATTGAGAAAGACACAAATAAAATAGACATCCTCAAACCTTTGAGGTAGTAATAATGCAAAGAAATATAAACATTTAACAAAAGTGAAATATATATATTCCAATTTGAAATTTTCTTTGGGAAAAAACCATGAAGGAAGGTCTTATAATTAAACCAGTGGGAACAGATATAATCTAAGTTTTAAAATAAATCTATTCTATTTAAAACTAATGCAACAACTGGCAGTCCTTAAAACTCTAGAAATCTGAGACTGGGCATGAGGACACACTGTAAAACTCTACTCTCCTTGATATCATCTGCAAAGAAGTTTGATGAAAATTATTAATAGCTGACAAAATTCTCATTTTCCTTATACTTAAATAAATGTTGAAATCACTGGTTTTCCAGTTTCTTCTCATTCGATCTCTGAATGATCTCATTCAGTCTCCATCTCATTGATTTCCATTTACTCATTCTTACCTCGCATGCAAAGTCCAGACTTACACATTCATTTGCCTATTTAATAATACATAAGGACTTATGTATTCCAAAGTCACAGCATGTTTCTCTTGTCCCAAACAGGATCCCTAATTTCTTATGCCTGTACACATGATCCTTTGTTCTTCTTCATCTCTATCATCATCACACTAGATTTTTGGGCCAAAATAGTCAAAGCTACCCTTCATTTCTCGTTTTCTCTACTCACGCCCTGTATCTAGGCCACCAATAAGTCCCATAGTTTAACTTTCAAAGGCTGTCATAGCTTTGGCCACTTCCACAGCTTCACTGCCACCACCTGAATTGGAGCTCCAAGCTCACATGAACTGAATGAAACCCCAAACTTTTAATATTGCACAATCTGTTCTTATTGCTGATCTCACGTTCTACCACAAAACTAGATCAAATGCAATGCTTACTAGCCTCCTTTTGTTTTTCTCCTGCTCATCAAGGATATTCTTTTCTTAGACTCTTCTCTCTTGTTTATTTCTTCTGCCTGGAACATTTCCCCCAGTTGTTCCCATGATTGCCTCCAATCACACAGGCCTCTTCTTTTATGACCTACTCAGTAGGCATTCCATGGCCACCTCATAGAAAATATAATCGCTACCTTTTTTGTGCCCTCTAGGTTTCTGTCTCTTTCTAGTGTGTGAATTAATATTGGATAATACATTGCACACTTGTTTCTTACATTCTCCCTGTCCTAAGGATGTACATTTCATAAGTGTAGAGATTTTTTTATGTTAGTGACCACTGCATACATAATACACATAATAAATGCTCAAAAGTATTTTTTGGATGGAAACTCTCCTCATATGTGACTAGCCCAGTGCAGTGGGAGGAAAGGTAACAGAGATTTGAAAAACAAGATTTTATCTATGAGCATGTCTTGACTGTGTGGCTTCAGTTACTTCAGGCTATTTTCGCTATTGTTGTTTTTTGAAAGTTTTAACTAAGGTTTGGAGGTGAAAAGTCAAAAGTCTCAAAGGCCAAGCATATATGAAAAATAGAAGAAATCTGACTATTAGAAAAAATGAAAACGTGAACTATATAAAACACACTTTACCTAAAGGTCAACCCAGCATTCTGTTCTAGAAGATTTTGACCCATGCTATGAAAGCTTCAAGGTTTTCAATTGAAGCTGAGAGGATAAAGATGATTTTTTTAAAAAAATTAATAAATAACAGTATTCATTTTTCTTAAAGCATATATCATTTCAATAAAATGACTCTTCTAGGTAGAAGTTAAAGTTTTCACTGTGCTTTGCTAAAGGACATGGTTAATTTTTCTTCGTTTGGTTTTTAGACTCTTAAAAATAGAAAAGGCACAAGTCCTTGTGAACCTGTTGTAACTTTTAAAAACCATCCCAAGCTTATCTCCTGTTAAGAAACATTAGAAAGTGATATTTAGACCTGTTAGACTTTCTCACAATGGAGCCTGATCTCATAGGCTGTGGTGATTCCACCTAGAATCCAGGCAGAGCTTGTTTGATGGAACAGTGACTTCTTAATGAGCTGCAAGTCCATTTAAAATCCCCTAAGTGATCATCATCATGGAGAAGAAACTTGTGACAAATTATTTCCTGAACTCAAAATGGCTTTTATAAAGTGAAAATTCACTTCTGACATAGCCAATGATCATGGACAAGGATTACAAAATATTATATATCCCCTTTCACAGTAAGCTCCTACATTCACCTATCCTTTTGTTTTCTCTGAAGAGCTATTAGCCGGAAAGTGTAACTGACCATAGGGTGGTGAGAGATTCATTTGATCTTTCCCTTTGGTGAACCAAGATCATGAACTTAACCTAAAAAAATTCTGGTAATTAGTTCTACCTCTCTGCACATGCTCCTTTACCCACAAAATACAGGTATGACACTAAATCTCAGTGGCACGCTCTCTCTTCTTCCCCCTCTCCTTCTCTACCCCTGCCTTCCCCTTCTTCCTCCTTCCTTTCACCTTCTCCCTAGCACTTCCTTCTGGAGGCTAGAAAATCCAAGGTGTAGGTCTTCATAGAATTTTATCTAGCAAGGACCTCGTCCCCATTTCCATCAAGTGGCCTTTACCAGTCATATTTCTACCAATGTCCTGCTCAGAACCGGGATTATTCATTATTTTAATGGAGCCTTTCCCTGGAGTGCTCCTCTTTTTCTGAACCTTCCCCAGACTCCCCCATAAGGCTCTTTGCATTCACAATGTAATCAAATCTCCTTGAGCCTCTACCTATTCATTACCCATTTTCAAAACTACTTCTACATTTATAGGTATTTGTTATAGCAGAACCCTACTTGTCAGCAGTAATTTATGCATCAATCTGTTTGGCTGCTATAAATAGCTTTTACTGAACAGTTTATAAAACCACCCACAGATTTGACATGTATAGTTCTAGAGATCTATGTGCTAGCATATTGTCTACCTACTAAGGACGGATTCCTCATAGTTGGTGAATTTTATGTGGTCTCACAGAGGAAAAAAATAAGAAGATTCTCTTAGGCCTCTAAAGGGGTACTGTTTTCATCCATCGGAATAGAGAGTTCTTGAGCTACTTACTTCCCAAAGGCCCCAAATCCTAGTACTATTACTTTGGAGCCAGGTCAAAACACAACATTTTCTTCTTTAATGCTAGGGATCAAACTCTGGACACTAAAAAAATGTACAGACTCTAAGGAACATCCTGATATCAACAAACATGAATTTTGAGAGGATACCAGCATTCAGGTCACAGCAAGTCCTCAGGTCAAGCTTCCAAACTCATTTACTAATTTGTAAGTTAGAAAAACAAGCTCAAACATCCATAAACACACGCACGCACGCACGCACGCACACACACACACACACACACACACACACATACCATCTTTTGTCTCTTGGCCTCACTTGCTATTTTTTCCCATACAGTAATATTTGACCTTTGTGTTCACATGGAAGAAACAGATGAGCTCAAAAGGAAAAAGATACAAAAGAACTGTATGTGTACTTTGAGTGCCTACAAGAAGTTATAACCACTCAAAAGATTCCTCCTTGGCTCCAGTTATCCTTAGGAAGTATTTACAAGACAGAGACCAAAATAAATGACTTTCAGCTTCTCAGTCAGGAAATGTCTTGAAGTATAGATCCTGCTGGGATAGAAAATGGCAAATGTAAACAGAAGACAAAAGAAAAGCCAGATGTCATTTGGCTGATGGCAGTTTTACCCTCTGATTATAGGATGGATGTTTCTCTTTTGATAAGACTGCCTTGGCTGAATCAAAGAATACTTGTTGGATCTCAGAGTCAAGGTCCCCAGTTTTCAACTTAAACAGCCACCATTATGTAATATTTTTCAAAGGCATTTTTATGAAATGGACCCCCAAACCACAAAGATACTTTTCCCACCATGATTCTCTTCCATACATTTACTGCTGACATGGGTGCCTGCTACTTGGGAGCACAAATTGGTTCAGCTGCTGAGGTTTTCCATCTACCTAATAGCAACTGTACTCTGTAAATAACATAGAAGTTGTTGGGAAAATTTCCGTTCAGTGACTTTGAAAACAGTTGAGAGCTGTTCTGGTTAGAGAGGAAGTGGAAAAGAGTGAGAGAGATGTCAGAAGGGGTGGGGATGGGCAAGAGGGAAGAAGATAATGAACAAAAGAAAAGACAAACATGAAGACATTTACAGAATAAATTGAACATTTATTGTGGTAAAAACAGGAACAAAGCGTTTGAATTATGTCAATCAAGGCTGTAAGTTGAAAGAGAAGTTGATTTTTCAGAGTAACAAAAAAATGTTTATTGTTTCCAACATAGCACTGGTCATTTGCAATGTATTGTGGACAGAAAGTGGTGGGGAAACAAGTGAAGCTTGTGATTTGCTTTCCGATATGAGTTTGCAAGCTTGCTTTATGCTCCAGATAGAGGTAGTCAGTGGCTCCTAAGACACCAGTTTATAAGACAAGAGGCGTGTTTATGTGTCAAAGGATTTTTGGTTTTGCCTAAAATGTGGGACCTTGATTCCAAATTGAATTCCTCTTTGAGTAAGTAGGGCAAAGACACTCACTTGCCACATCTATTCACTGAGTCCTCTCTTATTGGCCATTATGGACAGTTTGTCCTTCACAACAGCTCCATTCTCTTCTCCTTTCACTCATTTCTCCTTCTGCTTTAATAAAAGAATCATTGCATTTATTTCCATTTCCTCTCTGTGATTTTTCTAATCAGCTATATTGTGTCCAGCTCTCCGTCTACTTCCCTGGTAAAATTTAATTCCTTCATTCTCCACAAAACTTAATTCTTCCCTTCACGGGCTTCCTTCACACGCGGAAGCCCTAGGAGCTCCTGCCTTCCATGACAGTAGCATTTTGTAGTGTCCTCTTCAAAGAAGTGTGTGAACTCTCCGCAGATTATTTCGTTCTCATTGGTAATCACAATATATCTTCTCTTTCTTTGGACTTGAAATAACGGGAACCAAGTGCTCCACAAGTCACATGGTATGAGGAAATATCACCAAAATTTCTATGGAAGAATATGGAGATGCCTGCCCATGATCTCCCATTCTCATTTCCTGGGTAGAATAGATAATGCTGTGGTGGAATAAAATAAGTCTTGAATTTGATTTTAGGAGACCAAGGTTCTTATCCTACTTGAGTGACTTAAACTATAGTCTCAAATTCTGTATCGGTAGAGTTGATTAAAGTTCTTGTGCTACAAGATTATTTACAAAGCAAATGATAGCCTGGGTAAAGTATATAATCCAGAATATAATCATCCGTTTTATAAATTATAATATGCTAAATCAATTTTGTTGCATTGACCATGACTTATTTTTCTTAATCAATGATCCTATGTAAAGAAAAAGAACATTACCAAAGAAAAGTTGTCTGTGTTTCTCAAGAGTCACAGTCAAATCAGAAATGTGAATCAGCCTACCCAGGGAAACTGACTGAGGCCAACTACCGTCAGAATCAACTAATGCGCAATATAAAATGTCATTTTCCTTGCCAGGTTCTAGTTACATGGTAAGCTGAATTAGTAATAGAGTATTTGCTTGATGATTACAGAATTAGATTAAATGGAGACCACCTAATCTTGTATCTTGTAGGCAATTTCATTTAATTATGAGACCAGTGCATGTTCTTGTACCTTGGCAGAAAATATTTCTCTTTTCTGGTCTCTCTCAGATTTAGCATATCTCCTCTGGAAAATGCTGAACTCAAAATCTAAAATATCATTTGACTCATACTTTTTTAAAATTCAATAATACTGTTCATTTTTTTCTGATGATTATTCTAGATTTCTTAATATCATTAATTAAGCTACAGATGATCCACTGTTCTCTGAGCCTGGGAGACATTATTGTCTCATTCCATTGTGTGCTGATTTAATTATCCCAACTCTCAGGGACCCAGGAATGCCTCAATGGAAAAGTTCAAATATAACATATATTGGTGTTGGCTGAAGAGACTAACTGATTAACCTAGATTTCTCATTCACATTTTGTTCCTCTGGGTATATTATATCACAAATATATTATAGTAATTTATTCAAATAAGTATGGGGAATGGGTAAGTTAATTCCCCCTGCTTAACATGTATTAGATTATTTTCTATTGAGGTTAAGTGGAACAGTTAAATCTTGCAAGCTCATTAGATTTTATTTGATTCAGAAAGTAATTTTATGATATTATTCTACTGTAGAAGAATAGAGCCGGTGGCCTAAGAAGTACAGGAGATAGTCTTGCTAAACCAACAAGATATTTTAACATACATAACAGAACATTATCCATGAATCCAAAATAAAGAAGCTTTAATAGTTCCCTGATATACAATTAATGAAATATGTGTGAAAATGCTGTCTTCAAATTTTATTGGGATTTAAGTATTTCTTTTCTTATACAGCTACTACCTGTAAGAGTAAATTGCTAAAAGCTTCAGGATATAGTTAATTTTATTAACGAATATATCAAGAGAAATTTATTATGTACAATATATTCTGAAAAGAAAACCAGAATGATTAGTATATCTCTCACACAGAGAAATTTGGGGAAATTCCAAGTGTTGCTGATTGAATTGCCTTTTTCTGTTGTTTCTGTTTACTTCAGATTTAATATACAAAATTGAGCTTGCAGGGGGCCTGGGAGCAATCTTCCTCCTACTTATACTGCTGGTGGTGGTCTACAAATGCTACAACATAGAACTGATGCTTTTCTACCGGCAGCGTTTTGGAGGTGATGAAACTACTGATGGTAAGGCATCTCCTGTTTCCTAACCTCAATTAATATGCATAATTTAGGGATGATCCTGTAAGAGACTATTTCTATTCTTGGAAACAGAAATTAGAATATTTTGGGACAAAGGATTGCGGCATGTGCAGGTTGCTCTCACAAAATTAAGGAAAAAGGTGTTTATGAAAACATGAATAGGCAAATCTAGATAAAAATGGGATGCATTATTTTAATATAACCTTGTTCATGTAGTCTTCCTATGTTTGACATCATTTCTCAATAAAAAACTGAACAAGATGTCTCTCGACCTAGAGACAAACAACTGGTATGAAAGCCCTTTCCCTTAGTAAAACACAAGAAAAAATTTATATGCTATTTTTGTCTAGAAAATTGAAACTTAGATACAGGTCATTTTTACCAACAAAATATATGAACCTACATATTTTGAATACTTTTAGTACCATTCTCAAAACCGGTTCCAAAGATACAAATTTAGAATGTGTGTGTTACGGTTTGAATACGTGGCAACCCCATAGTCTCATATGTGTGAATACTCAGTACTCAGCTTGTAGCAATGTTTTAGAAGGTTGTAAGACCCAAAGGAGGTGCAGTCTAGCTGGAGGAATCCCATTGCTAGTGGAAGAACTTAGCTAGGCATCAATTTCTATCTGGGATCTTTGCTTCCTGATACCACAGGAGATGAGCCTGATCCACAGCCATGAATGGCACCATATCTTCATGATCATGAAACTAAGGCAAAATAAATCTCCGTATGCTACTTTTCTTGGTTAGTATGTCACAGCAATGGAAAAAGTATCTAATGCAGTACCATAAAATTTTACTATGTTTGCTTTATATGACTTTTAGAAATCATAAGTTTAAGTATCAAAATATAAGTTTTTTTGCTGTTTTACTCTTTGAACATTCAGAAATGTTTTGATTTTTTTCAAAAGAACAAATTGCTATTTTTCAGTTTTTACATCTTACTTTTTTATTATTTAAAACAATTTTTAAATTTAAATATGTTTTGATTATATTCTATCCCTCCCCCAAGTCAAACTGCTATTTTTCTATCAGCATCCATAAGAAGTCATATCATATTACTAAATATAATGCCCTCACTCCCCAACTACTGTAAACCTTGGAAATATTATTCAGTTTCAAACAGTTATCTTTAAAGTCAGGTTTAAAAGTGTTTAATTTACTGAAATATTTAAGAGTAAACTTTTATTTACATTTCTAGGAAAGTATTTACCTTGAAGATTTAATTAATTTTCTTTATTTTTATAATGATAGATGTGAAGTCAAAACTTTTGAGAAATCTGATTTTGACATTATTGTTGCTATTACACAAATACTGTTACAAATATATCTTAGTTGACTACAGTTTTCACAGTAAGTTAGGCCAATACTTCTTTATAAATTCATTTTCAAGTTGTGCATTTACTCAGGAATTATAGCTGAGTATTTAAGGTAGTACACGCTGATATTAAGGAATATCTTCAAAAGGAGAAATAAGGGCTTGTTCTGATCATGGTTATATACACGAAAACATAATTATATTCTGTTCCTATGTACAAGAGTTAATAATGGAAATTAGACTTCTAATTTATACATATGAAGTAACTGAAGTATACAGTGGGAGGGTTTGTGTGTGTTCTATATGAAAGAACATGAAAAAGAGGCTCTTGTGATTAATTTGCTTTTAAATAACAATTATGAGCAATTTACTAATTTCAATAAAAGACAATACAATTTATTGGGTTGTGCTATGCTAGTTATTTGCTGTCATCATCTGTACTCAATAACCAGTAGTAACTGACTGATTGTTGTATATACACATGAGACTACGTTTATAGCAATATCATTGCATTGACAAGGATCAATTTGCATCTTTAGTTTTAAGATGGTCCATTTGATCAAAAGTGTCTAGTAATAGTCAGAATATTATTAGACAATTGTATGCTCTATTACAAAATCTATGGAGTGGGAAAAGGGTGAAGAGCACTTCAAAGGTCTCCATTTCAAAGAAAAATGTAAATATTTTATATTCTGCATGGAAATTTGGTGATTGAGCACATAATCTCTGTACTAGCCTAAATAAATCCTAAAACTTTAACGAGTGTGTGCTGAGGATGAATAAATGAATTCTATTCGTTTAATTTTATTTATTTTATTTTGAGTATTTGCTGTTGTATATACAGTGCCTGCATATGAATGTGTGTGACTTCAGGTGTGCACATGCAGAGGTCAGGAGAGGACATCTTCACTCTCTCTCTGGCTTCTTTAAGATGCTGTCTCTCACTGAATTAGAAGCTCCCCATTTCAGCTAGCTTGGCTACCCTCTGAGTTCCTGGTGTCCTGTCTTTGCCACCCCAACCAACACTAAATACATATGCACCCAAAGACATGCTTGATTTTTTACATGGGTGTTACAGATTCCAATTCATGTTCTCATGCTTGTAAATCAAGCATTCTCAACCACTGAATCTAAGTGCAGAGTAAATGAATTTTAATATCCTTTTAGAAACATACATTATATGATGCCAATGCCAGCTAAATATGCTGCCAAATTCTTTATTACTTTATTTATTCTAACAGCTCATCAACACAACTTAGTTTTTGGTATAATTTTTCTTTGTACTTTCTCTTTGGCTATGTCTACATATGCACACACTCTACTTAGACATATGTAGTAACTGTTTTAGTTAGGCTTTCTATTGCTATGATAAAGCACCATGACAAAAAACAACTTGAGGAGCAAAGAGTTTGTTTTATCTCTTAAGTATCAGATATCATTCACAGAGGGAAGTCAGGACAGGAACTCAAGACAGGAGCCTGGAGACAGGAACTGAAGCAAAGACCGTGGAGGAATGCTGCTTACTTGCTTGTTCTTCATGGCTTGCTTAGCCTGTTTTTTTTTTTTAATATGGCCAAGTCCTAGTAATGATACTGAACATAGTGGGCCAGGCCCCCCACATCAGTCATTAATCAAGAGAATACCCACAGGCCAATCTAGAGGAGACATATTTGCGATTGAAGTTCTCTCTTCTCAAATGACTCTAGATTTTGTCAAGCTGACAAATGCCTAACCAGGACAGTGACATTATACATACATTTAATTTTTAATTTTGTATATGCCTTTGTAATTATGTATGTAGGGGAGAACGTGTGTTTGTGTGAGGGCATGATAGACTACATTTGAAGATCCTAGAACACTGTCTTCTGTTGATCCTCAGATCCCTTCTACCTTTTAATTGGTCTGAAACTTCAGTTTAGCTTCCAGCGATGCCTCCTCTCCCATGTGACCATCATATACGCAAGTACACACACATATGTACATAGACATATGAATTTCATGAAAGTTTTTCTGGAAATATTTATTTTAATAAAATAGAATTCACCCAACAAGCTTTGATGTTCTACCCATTTCTAATTCTCCCCATTTCCACCCACCACAGATTGCTTTATTTATTTGAACTACCAGTTTTTCAATAAATATTTAAGAGTTTCTTTTCAGATCAACACTATACACACACATACAAATAAGTCCTAAATTAGTTACTGGGTATACAGTAATCAAAAAGTTTATAGAGTTCTGTTCCCTTTAGAAGTTAAGGGCTTAGGACTGTTTTCAGTATAGCTGCAGGAGAACTGGGCTGCAGAAATGGGAATGACTCCCTGATGATGAACAAAATTAAAATTAGATTTTAAAATATGGAAGGACAGGTGTGACAACAAGAAAATTCTTCCACAAATAGTTTGGTTGTCTTCGTAACTTCTCTCTTCATTAGGAGCAGCATAGTTCTGGTGGCCGCTATGCCAGCCGCCTGCCTTCTAATGCCTTCTAATGTCTGCATTGTTCTCTATTTTCTGGTTCCTCAAATAAGTTTAGTCTGTGTAATTTAGTACAGAACACTCATTAGTGTTGTCTAGAAAAGCGGTGTCACTGAGCTGCCTCTTGGTTTTCAAGCAATTGTCAAGCTTGGCTGTTAACTTTATTTGCATCATGTTGATGCCTTTACTCTATTCATCTTGTCCCTCTATGTGAGCAACAGCTGTGCTATTCATGAAAATTTCTTGGCTCTCTACATAAGACTGAAATGCCTTTTAAAGCTGTGGCATCTGAGTCATTGCTGGCTCACTAGCTGGTATCCTGAAGTTTCTGAGACATCTGACATGGTGTCTTTGAGAGCTCTTTCCTGCTCCAGCCAGTTACAATAAGACTTTCACCTTTTATTCACCTTGTAGGGATATAACTGAAACCAAAGCACCTTTTTTCCAATAAGAATTTTGCTTCCAGAATGCTAGGTAAAACTGATTATACAGGTACATATTCAAAAATATGGCAAAGACATAACATGGCAAAGACATAGATATTCTATTTCACAACTGAATTAGTATGTAATGATACAGAAATAGTTTATTTGAAGAATATGTATATATTGAGCCATAATACTAGGACATAGTAAAGGAAGTTAAGAAAGTACCAGGTACATGTGAGTTTTCGCATACTCAAAGAGTAAATCACCGTAGTCTGAATAAGCAATGGGCTAAGATTCTTGAACTTCTCATAAGGTAGATAGTAGAGTCACCTAGCAACTGAATATTGTTAAGTACACAGTAGATGCTCAACAAATCATTGATGAATAAAGTAATATGTGGTTCAATTTAGTTAGGGTTGTGAGATGGGAAACAATGGTCTAGCCTGACATGGAGTTTGAAGCAGCAATACTATCTACCAAGAACAATAAAATAGATTCTGCTCATAGGAATAGAGCTTTTTGTCCTTTGGACTGTTTTATTCTTCCAGCTGTGCATCATCGGCAGCTTTGAGTCCCAGGTGAGTAATTATAGCTGGAGAAAGTCAGGGGCCTGCAGGTGCATCCTGTGCTTGATTGGAGCAAGGGCAGAGGTGCTAGTGTTTCCAGGAGGTTCTTACATTAGCATTGCTGAAGAACATTTCCAATTCCAAGTAGAGTTTTATGTATAACAGTGGAATGTGTCCAATTTGTAAGCCAAAAGATCTTCTCAACTATTCAGGACATTATTTTGTGTTCATCTGCTCCTAGGCAATCAAGAAACCTAAGCAAGGTTAGAAACCTTCTCTAGTTATGGGGCATCCTAACGTATCTTAAGCTTTCCTCTGGAACTCAGGTACCACCTTAACATCAATAACCAGAGTTCTTTTCTTGAATAGGTAGTAAGGGGTAGAATCGTACAAGAATTTGAACATAAATTCCCTATTAGAAGTCTCAGGGAGTCTCACCTAGTCCAACAATTAGGGCATACGTTTCTGGCTTTATGCCTGCAGTTTACACCCCATCCTGTCACTAGGACTAAAATATTAATAGAGTAGGTAAGTAAATGCCTAGTTTATTTTATAAAATTCCATATGACAAAATTTTAATCTATATTCTAATCAGATTTGTTTAGAAATAAATGCTTACCAGTCTTTCAAAATCAATGTCTTCAAGAAACTGGTATTAATAGGCATTGTTAGTTATTCATGGACTTATGTTCACTAAATTAAGTTTAAAAATAATTTTCTTTAAATAAGAGAATTTGAGCATACAACAGGTTTTCTGATATGTTGCAACTAAAACATATGGGGGACTAACACAATAGATAGCTGTGTTCATTAACATTTTGTGTAAAAAAACGCATGCATACATAAACATTTGTACTTTAGAGAGATTGGCTCTGAGCCAATACAGCAATGAAGGGTAAAAATATGCTTGCAAAGTACAGTTAACTCCATGACTAAATGTGTGAAGAGAAAACCTAATTTGGCAATATTGGAAGGAGGTATATTTTGAAACAAAGGCCTCTTTTGGAAGTTGTGTCAAATTACTTGGCTGAACAAGAATAACAGGCAATGTATTTGTATAAAACCCAGCTGCTGTTTCTGCTATTTGGTAATGAACTGCTTTTTGTATATGATGCTGATGACACTAACCAACTGGAAGTATGGCATATGCTGAGTACAGTCTCCAGGAGTGAAGTGGGATTACTTCAATCTTTCACAGTTTAGGGCCCAGCCCCTTTGGATCTTGTGCACATATTTGTGCAAACAAGGTATAGTCTGTGACTAAGTGGCAGAGCCAAACCAACTGGCACATGAAGGGTTCAAATCCATGACTTTGGCTTATTTCGTCCTGCATTCAAACACACCGAGATAATCATTTACAGGAATCGCTGAATATCACAAATGTGGAGCCTGACCAAAAGGCAGGAATAAGAAATCTTTGTTCCATTCTGTCCTGACTGTAAGGTGCCCACTTCATGACAGTTTTAGGTCATTTCATACGAAATATTCATGTGAAACTAGACTATATTACCTATAACATGAGAATTAGTTTTCCAATTATTAAAGATTGTCACTGATTACAATGCTTATTCCGGTTTGTTAGTTGTTAAAGACGTCTAATATTCAAAGGGAACCTTCTAATATTTACCACTTCTGTTGTTGTTACTGTTATTCTTTAAGACAATAAGGAATATGATGCCTATCTCTCTTACACAAAAGTGGATCAAGATACTCTGGACTGTGACAATACGGAGGAAGAGCAGTTTGCTCTGGAAATACTGCCAGATGTCCTAGAAAAGCACTATGGATACAAACTCTTTATCCCAGAAAGGGATCTCATTCCAAGTGGAAGTAAGTAACTGCATTTTGCCTTTAAAACATTCCTTCTCTTTCAGCGGATGATATGAAAGCGGCAAGCCTCAGAGCCAACTTTTTAGAGAACCGTTTCTCACACTAGATGGTTTTTCAAATTCAAATTTCTCCTTGTGTATATTGTGACTTTAGAGCATCTGGGGTTTTTGGAAGGTATTCTAATTTATAATTTAAGTATGTTTTTAAAACTTATACTGTAAATGTGGTTTTGATTACAACGCTTAAGTTTCAGGGGTAATAATGACACTTCATTTAAAAACAAGCTGTAAAATTCAGTTAAAGCTACTTCGGTGGACTGCAGGTCCCAAGCTGGACTTCTGTCTTTGCTTCTACTTATAAATACAATAAATGTCACTAATAACTTTGAATATTTTCCTTTCATCCTTGTTATTCACTATGCCTTGTCACTCATTCACAGATTTATGGAAAAATCCACTGTAAAATGTGTATGACGCCATTGGGAGCAGTATTTTCTGTATGTATTTAGTACTTAAATAAAGTTTAAGATGTGCCAGACACTGTAGGTTTCAATGCTACTTTTCAGTAATGCTACGTAGTGAAAGCTGCATTTGAGCTTTCAGAGCAAATCCAGTTGCAAGTCAAAATGCATGCTTTGTTCTTGTTTAAAAAACATGTGCTTTGTTCAGAACATGTACGTGGTAAAATATAAGGATAACATAGGCCTAAGAGATTGTCCCTGCCCTTAAAAGGTTTTTGAAAATATTGAGGGAAAATCAAGGAACTATTGTCTTTTAACAGTATTGCATATTGTTTTTAACAGTCTTAAATATGGTAATGTTTACAATGAGATAATTAAAAAATCTTTATCTTCAGACTTGATGGCATTTAAGATAATTTGACATACATTATACTTTATCACATTTCACACTTACAATTCTGTGTGTGTGTGCATGCGTGCTTGAGAGAGCAAGAGAGAGAGAGAAAGGGAGAGGGAGATGGAGAGAGACAGAGACAGAGAGAGAGAGAGAGAGAAAGAGAGAGAGAGAGAGAGAGAGAGAGAGAGAGAGAGAATTAAGTATTTATCTTCCAGATGAGGAAACAAAGGCTCAGAGAAGCCCAAGATCACACGGCTATCAAAAATAGAACTGAACATAGAACATAGATATCACTCTGCTAGATCACGCTGCTCTTCAGTAATGTGGTCATTAAGCTAATGAGAAACAAATGGGAACCAACTGTGTTTTTATTATTTCTCTTTCTTCTTGAGGATCATGTGTATGTATGTATAAGTGTATTTACTATTGCATGCCTTTAATGTGCATTGAAAGGTCCAAAGACAACAATATTTACAAGTTCATTTCTTTTCCTCAATTAAAATGTCTCTAAACTTCTTCCCATGGTCTCTCTACTCTTTGCTTTTTATAATTTTACCTACTCTCATAACTTGAAATACAATGCTATGGCAATAGATTGCCCAAGGAATAGTCTAATGTCTGAGTCATTTTTATGCCTCGGTGTCTTTCTCCCAAACCATGTCCTTTGTGTCTTTTCCATTCTCACTTCTATTATCCTAGCTTAGACACCAATTGTACTATTCTGACAATATTGATTATATCTCTACTTTCCTTATACTTTCACTCTTCCATGTAATCCATTACCATGTGTACAACCCCCACAGTGCCGAAGCACTGTTCCACAAACTTTGATTTTTTTTCACTCTTTCCTCCAGGATAAAATCTGTAAACCTTCCTTAAACACTTTTTTAATTGGCTGCTTGCCCAGATTGTTCTCCTATCACCCATTCTTTTTGCTACCTACTCAAAGCCTCTGCTCTAGCCAAGTTATGCCTATGATATGCATTATGTGTGTCTGTGTCCCTGAACTGTTTTTGTTCATGTTAGTTTTCTATGCATTCGAAGACGCTATTGACTATTTTCCATATCACTAACTGATTTTGTGGAAAATCTGTAGTAATTTCTTCAGGCCTCAAGTTCATGGTATATATGTACCTTTTGACTATAAATGTATAGACCTAAGATATTTTGTTTGGTTCTATAACTTTAGGTGGTGTTCCATTTATTTATCTCTTACCAATATAATTATAAGTTCCATGAGTATTGTACTGAATTTCATTTATGTTCATAATGCTATTGTCATCTAACACAATTTAAAGTGATTTGGTGCCTCATAATATCTGTTGATTTTTTTTTCAACAGTGTTAGTTTAAGAGAAGAACAAGTAATGGAAATAAGCAGGGACATTACTTTTTGGTGGCCTCTTTCTGTTTTAAAATGCTTTTGTTAATTCTCTGAAATGTTCATATAATATATTTTGATCATATTATCTATCCCCTTACCCAATTCCTCCCAGATTGTTCCTCAAGATAAAACAGACTTTTTAATATCCTCTTTAATTATCTTGACTATTAACTTACTAACCAGCACACATAAAATATGTGTCACACTTGTGCGCAATTTGTTACAAACTGAATATATAGGCCAGTGTTCCATCTAAGACTTGGATGCTGTTGGCACTTCATGTCTTTGACACCTCAGAACTATGATGGGTGAGCCAGCCATGATTGGAGCTCTCAGAGCTTACATTTTAGCAAGAGATTACACATCAAATGCAGGAGAGATTTGATAGTCCAAAGAAGATCATTTTCATATTTTTAAGATTTTTACAATCATCAGAATGAGCGGGGACTTGATCCAGAGGTACTGGATGGTACACAAGAATATTTTCAGTCAGCCATTTGAGAAAACTATGCAACTTTTAGATGCAACCACTGGAGGGTGTTTGCTTTTAATCCTTCCTTCCTGAACTAGGGAATTCATGTTCTCTGAATTCCGATTTGCGAGTGTAACCTGCAGAAGTTCTTAAAAAGACTCTTTGACAATTTTTCTTTTCCATCAACATTTCAGTGCTAGCTGAGCAGTCACCATGTCACGATTAACGAGTTTTTCCTTGGCATTTTTAGCATGCATTCAGGAAGCCGATGAAGTATATGAATAATATACTTGATTTACACATGAATGACAGAGTAGAACATTTTGGACCTGGTGTATGCGTGTTATTAAAGAAGCTTCTGTGATCTGAATTTGCAGCCATTGGTACACATTTAACAGGTTATGCTATATAAATATAGACACATTCCTGTGGGGGGACCTACTTACAATATTATAAGCTGTTTTTGTCCTTCACATCTCATTTAATGCATATTGACCCAAGACTATGCCTTCCTCCAAAAGTATCAACAAGACCTTTGAGGATTATAAAAGCAAGCTTCATAAGATCCTTCTTGATGTAGAATGATAACTCTCTATGAATCAAATTAGTTTGAATATTGCTCCCTTTCATTATCTTCAGTCATTTTTCTGCCTCTCTCACAGTACTCCACTCAAGCCTGTTAACCAAAATATTTCCAATGCCCAGAATTTTAAAGGTCCATGAATCTCAGTCTCAGTCTCTCTCTTTCTCTCTCCCTCCCTTTCTCTCCCTTTTTCACCATTAACAATTCTCAGAAAGCTCAGATATAGAGATGTCGATCTTCCAAATGAATTAGAGTTGTCTCTCCTTTTACCACTTGCCTACCAGGAAACTTGTGTGGCTGCTGTGAACCATAGAGATGAGAATATTTGACACAAATATTTTCCCTAAATTCTGAGACCAAGTCTTTAGATTTGGGGCATTATTTTCCTGGCAGTAACGATGTTTCCATTCATGAGCCAGTGGCCAAAATCTTCTTTATGTTTTCTCAGGTTAGGTGCCTAAATGTGGCAAGGATGTGTACTTTCCAGTAAAACTTTGGTCTATTTCTTCCCAGACTAGAAACATCTGTCCCTGAGAACAGTGAAAGCAACTTTGTTGCCAACAAGCATCTGTATGTCAGAAGTGACAAGCAACCAAAAGAAAGCCAGATAGAAAACACCCTACTCCAACTGCCTAGAGACGCAAACTTGAGAAGTAGACATTTTCTCACCCTTGCAGCTGCTGAGTTTTGTGGTGTAAAGTACCCTACACAGAGCACATTGTGTTCGTGGGGCCTAGTGGATCCTTGAGGAATGAACAGATGTGCTCTGAAGCTGACATGTGACCAACAGAACCCAGCTGTGCAACTGAGATCTTGAAATTGAGGACATTTTTTGGATGAGTACCATTTAGCCTCTTGGACCCATCTTATCTCAGACTTTCTGCACAGATTATGAAACATTAAAATATAAAGAGCTATGGAATCAGGCTGAAGCATACTGGTTTGAGGGAGGAAAGAACATTCTAAGACAAAGAAAATAAAACTGAAGAATCCAGACTATAGTCTTTATTTTACTTTTAAAAGAAGCAAAGTAAGGTCCTTAAAAATGTGTGCATGATATATATTAACAATTATGATTTAAGCTTATTCTAGCATAAGCTTTGGACAAAAATATAATTGCATAAGTGGTAAGTTAAAGAAGAAAACAATTCTTCCCAAACACTGCCTCAGTTTCCCCTTTTATTCATCTAAATATTTGGAAGATCTGTATATGAATTATTTATGCATGTCTATGTCGGAGAACGACACTAGTGAGCTAAAATATTATTACACATATGGCTGACCAACCATGCCCGTCGAAATTATATCTCCAAGTTTGATCTCAAATATCATTTTTTACTTATTTCACACCCAAGTTTCTATGAGGCTCTCTCACTCACAAATCCTAGCACTTCTTCATGCATTTAAGGGGAAATTTTTATCTTTTTATCGTATTTTACATATTTGCTGAACTTTCCCCAATAATCTAATCTTCAGTCATTTAGTGCTCAGGGCTAGTCATGGGTTTATTCTGACAATGCAATGACTAATGACTGGAGAATACATCTGTTGTCAGATGATCCCTAGTCACTTCTGAAGTGAGGCATGCAAAAAATAGTTTTGTGCATGGATCTGTAAGTATTCACTGCCAATAGTCCCTATAGTCGCTGAACAGATTGGCCACCATTCAAGTAGGTTGCCTTTGGGGAGGAATAAAATCCTTTTCCAGGCAATCTAATGTCTGTGACCTAAAAAGTGTGAGGCAGAGGTGGCATGTACAATCAACAAAGTTTAAAATGTTGCTTGAAATTTACTCACATGGTATAAAATTAGATGTCTTGACAATTTCCTTCATGCTAGAAACAAAAAAATAGCAGAAATTATACTCTAATCACCCCCAAATTTACTATGGTTAAATGGACTAGTTTTCTCATCATCATTTGAGGTAGATGTTAGAATCCATTGTGTAGAATTTTAGTCAGGAAATATGGAGTTTAAAATACAGACATTTTTAAACAATGTACTGAGCAGGATAATGTCTTAAAACTGAAGGAAATACAGAAAAATCTCTATGAGCAATAATAACTTTGGTCCATAGTCAGTGAGTTGACACTAGTGTGTATTAGTTACATATGCACCCTTCTAGGGCTGGTGAAGTAAGAGGAGGGAAGACAGAGAATGGGCATTCTGATTTCCTGTTGTGCTCTACTTTCTTTTACTCTGGGTCGTCTTCAAATGTAAAGAGGTGAAAGAAAACAGAATGCAAACACCATTCCCAAAGGCGAGCTGCAATAGGAAGTATGAAAAACTCATGCCCAGAAATAAGGCCTCCAAAATCAGAGACATAACAGAATAAAGTTCCCACACAAACTTTCAGCAAATCTAAGTTAACTGGATTTACACACTAATCTTACTTCAGTATGATTCTTCCATTAGTAGATCCAGAATGAACTTTCTGCTGCAGAAATTTAACCCTGCTAACTAGTTGTCAACTATCAAGCTAATGACTTAATAAGTGGTGGAGGGAAGTCTTTGTAGGGAATGTAATATCACACATGGGCAGTATACCCCTACACATGCACCTGGCTAAAGAAAAACGGTGGAGTCTGTCTCTGCAGCAAATAATAGACAGAATCCCACAACAGTCAAAGTGGAATCAAACACCAGTGTTTTCACATCACCCAACATACAGTATAATTCTTCTGGTATTATTTCTCACAATCATCTAAAATCCAAATAATATTATCAATCAAATGGTAATTATAAAGTACCTCATTAGAATCCTCTTGGAATGCCAAGGATCTGGGAAATTTTCCATCATAAGTACATAGTAGTGAAAATATTTTTTGTTATATGGAAAACACAGATTTTTAACTTAATTATCGATGTATTAACCTATATTTTTAAAAGATACTGTCATTGATGTTTGTTAGGTAAGCAATGTTCACAAAAAACTGAGGAAGTATTATATGCTGTGATGCATCCCATCTCCTTCTAATGCTATGTTTTTGTATAATAGCTGTACATAATTATATCTTTAAGTATACCAAAGTACTATCATTTGAATCTGGCAGAGTACCAAATTATGCCATGCCTAGACCCTAATATTTGATCTTTTAACTTAAAAATATGCCATATACTCTGATAAAATCCCTAAAATAATTGCAGGTACCAATACAAAAACAATTTGCAAATAACTAATTGATTAACTTGCAAAATCAGATTGTCAGTAGTCAGAGGTAGACCACCAAAGAATCTGTTAATATGGAGTTTGATTTTCTCTCCTGTCCTCTCTACCTCTACAGCCAACACAAAGCCTTAGAATGAGAAGGGTATGAATTCTTTAAAGCCATACATATTCCTCTAAATGCAGTTAATTGGGACTGCTGTTCTTTGTTTCTGATTTATTAGTGTTTCCTCCTTCATTTTGCCCTTTGCTTTATTAAAACAAACACAATTCATTTATAGATCAGTTTTTTAAATCTAATCATACTTCTCTAAATAAACCCACTGGAATTTCTTTATCAGACTTCTGAATGATATTTTTTAATCAAATTCACAATACTTTTAATAAGGTTTTAGGTAGTCACTTTCATTGATTTTCACCAATAATGATGCTGGTGGCATGCACACTGCCCAAGGAGGGTCTAGTGGACAATGCATTTTCTTTGACAATGTATTGCAAAAAGCCAATCCCTGGATAAGACAAAAAGGAGATGCTTCTTGGCATTGCCATGTAGAATATGATTTTTTTCCTATCCTAATTTAAGTACCTCAATCAAAATTCCATTGTAGATTTTTTTGCTTTGCCTAGTTGTGGAGGTCACAAATAGGTTAAATGTGCTTCTCTGGCTTTGTTCCATGTCTCTCTTTCTGCCTGTGCTTTCACAGACTAATCTAGAGAAAAAAAGAAACAGTGTAACCCCCTTTGGTCTTTTCTGCCATCAGAAGTTACTTAAAATCAAAGCTTGCAAAAAGACATGATTCTGTGACCTTTCATTTAAGGGACATTTACATATTTTTATGTGGGAAGAAAAAAGCATCTTTTAAGGCATTATTATTTTGTTTTTTTTTTTTTTGCTACTCTGTTGCTAAACTTGTCTGAACAAGTCAGGGCAAGCTGTAGTGAGTATTCAGATGTGCTGAGGATTTGGGGATTTTTTTTGAAAAATGTTTCTTTATTATCACTTTGTGGTAACAAGCCTTTTAATACGTTTTCTGAAGGCTTCTAAAATGTCTCCCACAAAACCACAGCCTAATAGGGCAAACCTGACCGCCTGTCAGACACTGTACTTTGGACCAGCAATGTCTTAACTTGATACCTGTTTCTGCTTAGTTTATTTGGAACTGTTCGAAGCCTAACCGCCCTGCCTGGTCTATAATTCGGGGGTGGCAAATCTCTGCAAAGGTCCAGATAGTAAATACTTCAAGATTTGTGGATCACGTAGGCTTTCCCTTGCATCGTGTTCATTGTATGTCTTATTCAACGTCCTCAAAAGAAAATCTTTTCAAAATGTAAAAATGCCACTCTTTGTTCATGGCCCACTCAAAAACAGGTCATGGATCTTAGAAGGCCAGGTTGAAAATCACAGTCATTAGACACAGATATACAGCCCTAAGGTGAGGGGAGTATTGCCTGGGGCATTTGCTCCATGCACAGCCAACAAAGGACTCCCTTACTAAAGACTAACAAATACAGTCTTTAAACCATGCCTCATTTGTTTATTCTTCATTATGTACATTTTTTCATGACAGCTTGATTTTTGTTTTTATTTTCAAGGAAAAAGAGAAAGGCTAAAAAGAAAGAGGGAACCAGGAGGAAGGATGGGGAAGGAGAAAGAAATGAATGAGAAAATAATGAAAAAAAGAAAGAGAAAGAAAAAAACTTGGAGGTGAAAGAAAAGAATGGAAAAAGCAAAAAGAAAGAAAAAAAGAAAGGGAGACAGCAAGTGGTAGAGAGAGGGAGAAGAGAGAGAAAAGAGAGGAAAACAGAGTGAGGCAGAAAGTGAGCACAAGTCTCTCCCTCTTCTACAGGCAGCTCTTAGCGGCACCTCCCCAGCTGCTCTCAAATACTGAGGTTGCTGCCCAGCCACTGATCACCATCCCAAGAAGTGAAATGTGGGCTTCACATCTGAAAACTTCCACTTGCTTTTTCACCAAGTGAAATGGAACACAGAATTCAAGGCCCAGGCAAATGACTTGTGTTTTCTTTGGGACACTTAGGCTATTTCTACCCAGGGAAAAATTTTGATGTACTGTCTAACTCCAGTACATATGATTAATGTATATACAGGGCAAACCGGGATAATTCCGGTTTTTTTCTTCCACAGCAGGTTTTCAGCCCGAATTATCTGGATGCTTGCCTCAACTCTCCACTAGCTTTGCCAGGATAAGCACAGCCAGTGTAGGATGCAGGAGCCGGGGACCACTCCCTCTCTCCAAGCTTCTCTTCAACACCCACACCCTATGCAGCTGAGCAGACTGGGAACTGTCCTAATAAATTTGTTCTGGGGGCAAAAGTTTCTAAGATGCCCCTAAATCCATAAATATTGAATTCTGCTTAGACATAAAATGGTAAAATACATAATAGATGTGTGAACTGGGACATCTATACTAATGGGAAAATATTTTACACTCTTCTATTCCCCATCCCAGAAAGTTACTAGGAAAACTGAAGTCCATGATAGCTCAATTAAATTAATTGCTGCCTGACTTGCAATTTCTCTTTAGGTCAAGGTATATAGATACATAGATTTTACTTTTGAAAAAAATTGCCCAAACGCTTAGGACCCCTTTCTCAGAAATGACAGAGAATCCCAGATGGTATCTTTATGGCTGCTGGTGTCCCTTTTTTCCTAAAAACTGCTGTTTCTTCTTGAGATGACAGACATATTGCAGAGTTAAGTCCCTACCTTCTTAGATTGCCTGACCCAATCATAACTCCTCTCTCTAAGCATCTTTTTATTCCTGCTCTAAATATTCACATTTTGGTTAATTCTTTGAGAAATTGACACAGTGAGATTTGATCACACTCACCATCCTCACTCAACTCACCTGAAACCTTTGCTTTTAAAGATACCTTTAGAATATAGCCTAACATAAAATAGTGTTTGTCTTGAAGATATATTTACCATGACTATTGAAAAGGTTCATACCCTAATTTTTAAAATTTCAAAGTGTAGTCTACAATTTGAAGAGACAAGAATGATGCTGAAAATAAGTCTTGGGAAATTATCAGTAACAGAAATTCTGTGAAATTACAATGAACTCATTACCCACCTGATAATAGTAAAGTATAACCGCATGTATTTTTGCACCAATACCATGCTTCTGGGTGTGGGATTTGTTCTGTTTACTTTTTGCTTTGGAGAAAAGGTGAGAAGCATCATGGGAAAGATGCATGATAGTTTATTTTACTGTATCTTACAGATCCAACTTCTAATGATGAAGCTTCCCACATAACTTCTTTCTTTTTGGGAGCAGAAAGGAAGGAAGAAAATGAAGAGTCAGAGCTGTTGATACATTGGGATAGGATCTTTCCACTCTATTGAAACTTTCCACCTTTCCTTCCATTTTGTTTCACCAGTTCTCTCAGTGAGAAACCTCCCCACTTCTGTGTGTGTAGTGTTTCTATAGCTTGCAATGCCAACTCTTCCCTCTGGATACAAAATCTATAAAGGAAAGCATTTAAAATTATTGAAAGGTTGCATTCTAATTCAGTGACTAGCCTCCTACTCGAAAATACTGTCAAATGTAACTACTGCATGAGAATATTCTGAAACTTATTTTTAAAAACACTTTTAGCAAGAAATTGTTAAATGGAAAACTCCATGTATCTCTTTTAAATGTTTATTTTGTTGTTGCTCCTGTTGTTTATGAGTGGAGGTGTGTAGAAATGTTGTTCATTATTGCTTTGGAAAGTTTTCTTGCTGCCAGTGGTTAAAAAAATGATACTGGAAAAAGAAGATCATCTGTAAAATGTGCATCTGTAAACCAAGTTTCTCTTTTCAAATGGCTTGTACTGAGCTGTTTGATGCCCCCACCCCCACAATATGTGCTGAATGTGATTGCTCAAAAGCAGTCCATAACATGGGGCAGATTTGTTGTGGCAAATGTCGCTATGCTTCCGTAAGCACTGCTTTTGCTAGAGGGCACTGTACATTAGACAGGGCCTTTTGCTTTGCTTAGTAAAGACTGCTTTGTGGCGCAGCATCTGTGTCCAAGTCTCTATTTGTTAAACACGCATATATGGGCTCCCCTTTATGGCAGATGAGACTGTGGGAAGTGAGATCTCAAAAGGATTAATGCATGGAAAAAACAATCCTAGAGGCAATTTGAGTATTTTTCTACCAGAAAGAAAGCCATAATATATTCAACATGTTTTCAAAATTGCAACACAAAAGTTTATTTGTAAGTATCTGGCCTCTTTTCCTCTTTACCAGTCATTCTATTCCATTACCATCCTCATCTCTAACTCCATCCTTCATTCTTCGTCCTTGAACCAAAAAGCAATAGATCATTCCTATTTAATTCACGAACACACATCACTTCCTTATCTGTTAGTTTGAAGGACAATATCGAGGACCTAATGTTGCAAATGGCAGAGCATCTTCTGATAGATAAGGTGATTGTGATGCTGGAAGAGATTCTCCGCTATCTCTATTTCCCAATCTCTCATGTTGATAGCGCACACACATAACTTCTGTCATATTTTAGCAGTTGAAAGGAGTCATGTGGACCAGTATTATTTGTTAGCTAAAAGTCGTAAATATAAAACACAGAAAAGAGGGAGGAAAGTATACCAAACTCAAGAGTAAAATAACCATTTATTAAAAGACTTCTGTTCATTTTTCACCAACTGGTTGGCTACTTGTTCACTAAACTAACTAGTCTTTAAGTTTGTCTTGAGTTAAGTGATTAAATAAACAAAAAGTATTGAAAGACAGATAAACTCTGAAGAAGTCAAAGTTTGTATGGGTCATCAGTACACTGTAAGTAATAATAAGGCAAAGAAAATAATGATTTAATCAGTTCATAATTTCTTCATTGTTGCAGACATGGGCTTTCTGAACGTGCAATACAAAAGAGAAAATGCAATGGACATTAGTGAAAGACTGGATCTAGAATGCAAACCTAATGCTTTAAAGACTGGCAATGTCTTTGTTTTACTCTTTCTCTCTTTCTGTGATTTATAGCATACATTGAGGATCTCACAAGATGCATTGAGCAAAGCAGAAGACTTATTATCGTGCTAACTCCAGACTATATTCTCCGACGGGGATGGAGTATTTTCGAACTGGAAAGCAGACTCCACAACATGCTAGTCAGTGGAGAAATCAAAGTGATTTTGATTGAGTGTACAGAATTAAAAGGAAAGGTGAATTGCCAGGAAGTGGAGTCACTAAAGCACAGCATCAAACTTCTATCACTGATCAAGTGGAAGGGACCCAAAAGCAGCAAATTAAATTCTAAGTTTTGGAAGCACTTAGTGTATGAAATGCCCATCAAGAAAAAAGAAATGCTATCCCATTGCCATGTGCTAGACTCTGCAGAACAGGGGCTTTTTGGAGAACTTCAGCCTATACCTTCAATTGCCATGACGAGTACCTCAGCCACAATGGTGCCATCGCAAGCTGATCTCCCTGATTTCCACCATTCGGATTCAATGCAAATGAGGCACTGTTGCAGAGGATACAAACACGAAATGCCAACCAACACCCTGTCAGTACCTTCCTTAGGCAACCACCACACTTACTGCAATTTGCCACTGACACTACTCAATGGACAGCTACCCCTTAATAATTCCCTGAAAGAGACTGAGGAATTTTCAAGGAACAATTCCCTACTACCATTATCATCCAAAGAGCTTAGCTTCACCAGTGATATTTGGTAGTGAGAAAAAAATCTCAGTGTCTCTGAACAACTACATGAGAATATGGAATTTGTGTTATGCTATACTGAGCATAAATTGCACCTAAGAGCATCGAGGTGCTGAAAATGTGAAGAAAAAGGCACAAAAATCGTGTTTATACTTAAAAATTTTTGTTTACATTTATAGAATAGTGGGGGAATAGAAGGTCTTGATTTTGTAGTGCAGCACCTTGTCCCAATGTACAGTTTTATTTTTTCCTGAAAAGAAAAAAAATGAATTGTGTCCTTTTCAAGTAGGTTTTATGGCACCACATGAACTGCCCATGTTTAGGAGTTCAGCATTTAAACATATTTTTTTTTAAAAAAAGGAAATCCTAGACACTCAATGAATTTTAAAATTGTAAATGAATGTTTAAGGGAAAGCAGAACTTCTATAGAATAACTGAAAACAGTTGGGAATTATAAAGGAAAAAATATTGATGCAGTCAGTTGGAAGATTGTTTATCCAGGAAGATCAGTTGAGAAAATAGTATGATTGAAACCTTTACATCTTCTTCAACATAATGGACAACTCCTGTAGACTAAATCAACAGCCTGCAATAACAGCTTTCAGTTCTATTAGACAAGCACATCAACTGTATCCAAACTGGTAGGTAGGTAAACTACATGCATTCCTGAAGCAAATGAATGCTCAGCTCTAAGCTCTCTAAAGATGATTTTTAGTAAGCCTTTCTGGATCATTAAAAAACAAAACGTTTTTACAACTTGGAATTGTACCTTAAAGTACACCTTTTCTTGTTTCCTAAAAACATTTGCATTTAGATGTTTTCCCCTCCAACACTCTTGTGATCTTCTCTAAGATTTATGTGAAGATGTGGGCATTGCCCTACTTGTTTTTCAGCCTCATTGCAAGTCGAACTTAAATATATATTGACCGCAAATGTCTGCAGTTGAAAAGAAGTAACGACATTATTCCGGAATGAAGTGCTAAGTGATTCGCGTTTACTACTTATAAAGCAGCCACTGCAGACTTTTTCATCTCAACATAGTTGTGAAATGGACTATTCTGTACATACAATGAGTCTTTTCGGCTACACGTACAAAGCTCCCACAGAAGTATCTGTATTCCAGGGACTTCAGAGAATATATTTGATAGAGTAAACTTGCCTCCCCTCATGCAGTAACTGTGACTGTACCATAGCAGAACATCTTTGTCAATAGCCTGTTTCCTATTGGCTGTAAGAAATGTACCCCCACTCTAGCATTTCTTGAGGATTATGTCTTTCTAGCACTTACAGTTAATTTGTTGTGCTCTCCACCTTGATACCTTTGGGGGTCAACTTCTTAACTGCGTATCAAAGTTGATTCAGAAACTTTGCAAATGTTTCTTAACAGAAAGTTCTTGGACAATTATGAACAAGGACAATATACACAATGTGTAAAATTTAAGACTTTGTCTACCCCTTGTGATTGTGAGACACCCCCCCCAAAGTAGAAACAAATATGAGAAAACATGCTTTGACCTGTCTCTAATATCTTTCCATGGTTGGTTCCCTGTAGTCTGTCTGTTACGTGAAAATACCTGGTCCTGTTGCTTTCCTATATCTAACTGGTCAGAAAATGCATTGTGCAGCAGACTGTGTGAAAGTTTCACAGTGATACACATGCACATCACAGCAAGACAATTAGCTTCTCCTTTGAAAAGGCCTGTTCAATGTATGTAGGCGTTACATAGATGTACTTTTTTCCACCAAGAATGGAAACTTCTCTAAAAACCATAGGTGTTTCAAAATGAAAATGTATCAATTCCCAAGTGTTTTTCCTGTGTTACAAAGTTGTATTTACTCTGAGTGTTCCTTAATGCTATGTGTAATGACTAAATTAATAATCTGCATGAAATGAGTGCTATATGTTTTAAGTGGATAATTGTACTTTTCAACTGTTTTATTTTTCACAGAAATCTAGATTAATTCAAATAGACTGTTCAGTCATATTTTTAAACTAATAGTTCTGTATTGAGCATGCCAGTTCTGAAAATATAACATGGGCCTCTCTGCTTCCTTTATTTACAATGATTAAACGTGGGTAGCAATTTGAGTTGGCTGGCCACAATGTGTCCTTTCACTGCTTGGAGGTGTGCAGAAACAGAGCATTCACACTTGGGCTGGGGATCTTGACAAGAAGCCTTTTCTACCATTTTCATGAACTAATGTGTATACTATCTCTAAAAATTTATTTCTAGATGGCAATTCAAAATTTAATTTTCATCTGAGATTTTTTTAAAGAAAAGATATAGCCCACAGGGTCTAATAAGTATTTAGTTGAGAACACAATGTACACTTCCAGTTGATTTGATGATGAGGTTCCCCCCCCCCCTTTTCAACTTTTCACTGAATTTTGGAAATCTAGGAACCATGGTTACAACTAGTTCTTACATACTCATAACAAATTTATTTTTATGTTACTGTATGCAAAAATACATTTCCAAACTGAATTTTAAAGGTGAAATATTCTGAAAACCAAAACGAAAAATACAAAAAGAAGGATAATATGTACAAATCAAAACACTCCATTGAGAATAAACAATGTTCACGGATATGGACAACATGTTCATCCATTTTACTTAGCAAAATATGACTTCTGGGTTGGTTTGATAACTATGGTCTGATATAACTTTTCAGAAAATACACAGTTACATTGTTATATCACCACTGCCTCTAAACCTTAATTGGATTAGAGCCAAATCTGTCCTACTTCCAAGAATTCATTCAGAACTATGACACAGAGTTGCCATCAAACTTCCAGTAAGGTTTGAATGCAGTGTAACTTCATGTAAAAGGAAGATGTTTTGGTTGTGGGTGGAAGGTTAATATTGTGCAGCTGAAAGCTGTTAAAGGGCTGCAGCGAGAAGTGAAAACAGTTGAGTTGTGAAGACACATTTCTCGGACTTCAATATGAGCTGAGATGGAAATGAATAATAACCAAATGATTGCAATGTAATCAGTTAGAAAACTGTAAGCAAAAACAAGAAGACTCTGACAAGTAGAGGAAGGAAAATCTTTGACAACTGTATTTTTTTTAATAGGGCTTACAAGAGTATAGAATCACTGGTCTAAAGCCTTTGCTGTCTTTTGGCATTTTATTTTTAAATAAACTAATGAACAGGATATGGCTTCACTTTGGGGGTTGGGGAAGTATTTATTCTGAAAGTATGAGGACCTGAGTTCAAATCCCCAGCACCTATGCAAAAACCTGAACCTGGATGCAAGGCACACCCATCATTGGAGGGTAGAGAGATGAAGATTCTGTGGTCTTGAAGCTGAGCTGGAAGGTAAGTTTTGGCTCAATAAGCAACCCTGTCTCAAGGCAGGAAATTGGAGAAGTTGGAAAAGACACCAAAAATTCTGTTCTGGCATGTACACTTGCAAGTTCATATTCATATATACGAGAGAGAGAGAGAGAGAGAGAGAGAGAGAGAGAGAGAGAGAGAGAATAAACCATTCACTTTTACAATGTGTTTTCCAAAAATAATAATAATAATAAATGACCAAAGAAAATACCCTGAAAATTGTATGTATAAATCTTCACAGTTCTTGTCTTCATTTCCCAAGGTGAGGTAATGAACTAATACTAAAGCTAACATGGAAAGTTGTCCTATAATGATCAGCTAAATATCAACACTGAATCATTGTTACTCTTTCTTTGGGAGTGAAGTTAATGTTGAAAACTGTCTGGCTCCAGTTCCTCTATTACTCATGCATTTTTATTGTGAGATGCCTGATACATGGTCAGAGTTTTGAATATTAAGGCTCTCTGATAAACATATGAAGCAGTTTAATAAGCTTAATCATTCACTTTAAACCTTTCATATCAAAGTTGCCTTTAAAAGGAACTGAAATCAGCCAAGAGAAATTTAAGAAGAATATTTATCACTCCACTTAATTACCATGTAAACAGAATTTGTAAAATTATGTACAACCACCTACGTTTGTTTTTCTACATGCTCACTGCTATTTTCTCAACTATATTTTTTCCAGATGGTGTTAACGTCAATCATTAAATTTGTTGACTGCCTGTTGTATACTGGCCAGTGCACAAAATATAATAGGAAATATTAAGCCACAATCCTTGTTCTCAAATAGTTTATACATCACATTCATGAAGAAAGCAGTGTTTGTAATACAGTTTCAGTGTAGAAAAATTAATATTTTTCATGTGCAGTAATAAGTGAGATGGGGATTCTGTGTAGACTTGGACAAGAGATAAGTTTAGGATAGCGAAAACAGTGGAGAAAATGGAAATTTCTCCAATACATACCATTACACATGTGAATACGGAAGGAAGCATAACAAAATTCTCTTCAGGTGATAGATAGCAAGAGCAGAGATCTGAGTAAGACTGGGAGGAATGTTAAAGCATTCATCTAAGAGCAAGCAGACTTAGGGAGAATTAGGAAGGGAAAAGGAATGGAGGCTGGGAAGCCAGTTATGAGACTATTCTCACAGTCCAGTTGAAATAAGAGCTGGAGATAAGAGGTGACCTTAAACCTCAGCAAAGAGCAGACAGAGACGAAGAAGAAGTAGACAGGATATAGTGATGCAGAAAGTAGAAATGAAAAAAAAAAGTAAACAGTTCAATAATCAAAAACACTAGTTGGTTCAAAGGAATTTTGTGAGCATTTAACCTATACTTTAAACTGAACACTCTAACACTGCCAGGGCAAGGAGATAGAAAGCAAAGTGCTAGGGGCAACTGGTACTGAAATGCCCTGGGAAGCATTTGGAAGAGATAAGTTCTCTGTAATGGCAAAGTGCTTCTTTAAATCGGGTTTAGAAACAAGTATATTTGCTCCACTTGTAATTCCAAATTCCCAAGGAAGAAAAAGATGGGATATTTGTTCTCAAGTACCACTGTCTGGTTCCATTTAAATTCCACATCTCATTTTGAAATAAAGAATTATGACCTTGAAATGAAAGAATTGAAACGACGAAGTCAAGACAAGCAAGATGGCTCAGTGTGTGAAGCTGCTTGCTGCCAAGCCTGACTACCTGAGTTACCCCCTGGACCCAACTCCCACCCAACTCCCATTCCTCCACATGTGCACTTACACACATGTGGAGAGAGGTGAAGGGAGGGAGAGAGAATTTAAATGTCAAATACAAAAAAAAAGAAAAATTAAGTGAGGTTTGAAAGATCAGTAGTTTCATCTCATTCCTGGCTAGAGTCCCAATACCCATATAGGGCCCATCGCAAGTTGTCGATCACATCACATTTGTTGGTTAAATTGGAAAAGAAAATTAGGAGCTTCTGTGAAGTCCACCACATAAGACACATGTTATCTTTCATTTGCTTTTTATAGTAAGAAACTTTGCAATTTAACAAGAGGGGAAATGTATAAGATTATCTCTCTATATCCTGTCTGGGCCTAGGATTTTATGATTCTAAGTATATTTGTGGTGGGAGATCAAAGTTTCTTAAAGATTCTGCCAGTTACACAAATCATTATTCCTCAAAAGATTCAGACAGTTTAGTTCTATGAGGCCACCCAATATAGCTCATTGCTGCTGACCACAACATCCCTTTCCCTAAACACATACTTTATATGCCCACTCATTGCCAACAAAAACTTCTTTTTTTCCAAAGGTTACATTTATTCCTATAATTATTATTCTAGGTGGAAGAATAAGGATTAGATTAGCCTCATTTACTGGGCACAGGGTGAGACCCACCAGCAGTTCTACCAATGAATTCAGTATGCAGAAATACCCCAGTTTCTATCCTGTCAGAGAATTTTCCAAGCAGTAAATAAACCAAGAGTCCTTCACCATCTTGATAGAGTGGTTGTGTGAAAACACCTAGAAACCAGAGCAGTTCTGTCTATTTCCAGCTGGGGAAAATTCCTTAGCATTTCTATCCCATTTTGTAATTTGAAAAATAAACACATAAAGGAGAATTGTGAATATTATAGGCAAAGTGATTAGAATAGCACTTTGCACAGCATAAGAATTATATTGAAGAACTTACCACTATAATTATTATTTGACACAGAAATGGTGCAGCAAACTACCATCCAAAAAAATGTACATTTTATTTTACTTCCCAATTGGAAGAGATGGGCTATTTGGTTTCGTGCGTGACTGCCTGGATGACAAAGGACATTCATTTTCCAGACAGCTGGCTAGGCAAGAGGTGCATTCTGTGGTCATGGAACAGATCAGAGCTAGCTGGCCCATAGAAAGAACAAGCCTACAGTAACTTTGACCTCATTAGTAATGTGTTCTGAGCTAGACAAAAAACAGGACTCCCAGAACATGGATTATTCAGATTTGCTGTCCATGTTAATCAAAGTCCCCAGATGATTGCTTGATATTCTGCTTTACTTTAGCTAGGTTTACATAAGCCCAAAACATCTGGATAAGAAGTGAAAAAATGCAGATGTTTAAGCCTTATGATGGGAAACATCCAGATGTCTCAAATTTGGATTTGTCATTTTGTTCTTTGTTTTAAAAGAAAAAGAAGCCAAAAAGAAAACAAAATAAAAATCTACCATAGTTTGTATTTCCCTTAACCTGGGCAAAATTAAGCTGGTTGCTTATTATAGAATTGTAAAATGTCCAAAAGCTGATTGGGGATCTTTTTGATAATGGATCCAGATGGATGTGCTTCATTAAAAAAATCGATCCATACCTACCCTTTATGAGAGACAATAGTTGTTAGAGTGAGAAAATATATCAGAAGAGCTGATTACACTGAACAGTTTAGCTGAGATTATACCAAGAGTAAAGGCAAAATTGCTAAAGAAATCTCTCAAAATGGTGCTTATTTTGTAAGGAAATCTGCTCTCAGCTAAATACATATACATAGTTAAATGAAAAATATAAACATTTCCCCTCTTTATGAAATTACCACTTAAGAAATATTTTTTACTTTGAAAATAACACGAACTAAAGACATAAGCAATAAAGGTAGCCATTTTGGGAATGTGAGTTGAAGATAATCAAAGTTCATGAAGAGGTTTCCAAAATGTCTTTCATCAGTGCCCTAAAATAATTTTCACTAAGTTAAATTATGAGTGAGCAGTCACAGTCTACCCTTTAGAATTCTACTGAACTTTTATATCAAGAAGAGAAACCCATTGACTGAGTGACACTTTAAGGATTCACACAGTTTTAGAGACAACAAAGAGCTTCAAGGTCATCTATTTCCCTCATTGGAAAAAGGTCCAGAGGTGACGTGACTTGCTCAAGTGACAAAAGAACTGTGGGATACAGAAACACTGTTCTGAGTGAACTGCTGGGGAATTTTGGCAAAGTCTAAGGAAATAGGGAAGAAAAACAGTAACTAAAAATCTCATGGAGACATTGATCAAGTGGGGGAAGCTAGGAATACATCGAGCATAGAAGTGGGAGTTATTTGGAGAATGTGCAGGAAAGGTATGGGAATCCCAAGGTAAATAGCATCTTTGTGCTTTGAATTCTATGATGATTCTCTTGTGAAAATTGTGTTAATGTATACCATATTATTTATCACAAGTAACAGTCCTTTGTGATTGTCCCAACCTCCCCAGCGGTTAAAAATCAGAGTATACAAATTATTTGGGTTCTAGAAAAGCTTAAGAATTGCTACAAATATCCAAGTAAGGCACTGAAGAACTAATCCCAGGTTTGGGGAGTTGGTTGTGATTATCAGCTAGTGCTCAATTGCACAAGTACAAAGCCAGCAACATCACCTTAAGATCAAAGTGAGTCTTTCCAGGTCTCTAGCACTGTGTTTGGCAAGTATGTAGAGAAATACAAATCAAGAAATCTCAAGTCCTTCAAAAGGCAAGGCTAAAAACTAAATAATAAAGTATTCTAGAGAGGAAACTGTGGTTGGTATGTAAAATGAATTTAAAAATTATATATATATGCATATATAAGAAGGTATTCTATGTTTTCTCCAATATAGAAAATAAACTGGAATATTTCTTTTTCTCCTGAGAAATGCAGGAAATGTCTCCTCAATGCACACCCACATAATAAAGAGAAACCTAAGGTGGGGTGTATCATTTTGAAGAGAATTAGTACCAAAATGAATATAATTGTTCACTGATTTTTGGTTAGTACACGATGTTCACTATTTTCTAACACAATGGAAATTTATTGGAAATAAGAATGTGTGCATAAAAAAGAAATGCAAAATATCTCTATAGAATTCAAAGCACAACCATTGCACCATACCCAACCATTTATCATTTCAATTTAAAAACATTAATGCTGCCAGTGGAAACAGAAAACAAGTTGTCAGCAGTTTTCCTCGAGCACGATGAAACCACAAAGCCATGGACCAGGCAGTAAAAATGTGTTTAAAAAACTCAATGCTTCAAGACAAGCCAGATTATTATGAGAGATATACTGTAAACTCCTCATCTCATTTATTTTGCACGGATGCCAATTCACATGAAATGAGCTTTATTAGTTTGAGAAATCTTTTTTTCTTTCCTGTCCTTTAATGTGTGCAAACCAAGTTCTGAGCCACATTTTGGACGATGAGGGTCATTGATCTTCCTCTTTACTTTTCTATTCTAGCCACAACCCAAGGTTGATTAAAAATGATGAAGCCAAACTTTACATGCCTCCTTCATTCATGAAAGTTTTTTAAACTTTTTTCTCCTTTTCTCCAACATCGGTCTCCTTTAATCTCTTAAAACATGGGATGTTTTAAGTTGGAAGAAACCTGGGAGGCAATCTAATACTCTTCTTTTAATGATGGAGAAAATGTTGTCACTTATCCAATATTAGAAAACTAATTAGTGACAGAGCCAAAACTAGACTCAAGAGTTCCTGATTGACCATAATCATTTCATTATCCTAATCAACCTTCAACAATTCAAAGACCAGATTCTTAAAGCATTCATCTAGGATTTGGGAGTGTAGTTCAGTGGCTGATCTTTTGCTAAGCATGCCCAGGGCCCTGGGTTCCTTCACCAGCATCTCAATAAGATAAAATAAAATAAATGCATAACTGAAATTGTCCATATGTCCTTCTTTCATTCTAGGGGAAGGACAATCTCTTGCCAATGCTTGAAATGTTAAATCTTTCCTAATCTCTTTATGCCTTATAGATGCATTGGAGATATCCTCCATGTTATACCAGATACACTAACTACCCAGAGCCTAGAATCAAATGGGAAAGTTCCTCTTTGTAAACTCCACCACCACTTACAAGAGAAAAGATAAGTTAATATTATGGGAGTTTAACTTGTTCTTAAACTTATACTTCCTACCCAAAGCAACTTGAACATTTTCTTCCTTTTTTTTATTGAGGATATTTAGGATTAAACATAAGACCTTATATACACCAAGTAGGCACTTTACTATTGCTCTACATACCCATCTTTTAGAAAAAGAAATGTTTTAAATTTTGAGGTAAGGTATCAATAATTTCCCAGGTTAGCCTTGAACCACTAGGGGTAGAAGATTTTTCCCACATAGTATCAATTATGCAAATTATAATATTATCTTTAGGATGAGTATTTGCATCTGAGAAGAACTACCATTACCAAGTCTAGAACCAGAATTTGTATACTTAAATTCTAGACTTGAATTTCCTGGCTATCTCAGTATCAATAAGTTATTTAAACTTACACTGCCCTAGTTTCCTCCGTAGTAAAATAGAGAGTATTGATTATAAGAACAAGGATTTAAGTAAAATGAGCATAAAAAGTGTGTAGAAAGGAGGTTCACACACAATAGAGGTCATAAAATTGACACCTGATACTATATAGGGGAAAAAGTTAGCTCAGCAAATTAATCTCCAACACTGAGCATGGCAGGAACTGTTTTAATGGATTTCATCCATGAAATGTATGCAAAGAAGGATGCCTCTAATTACCAGTCTTGTCTACTCATTAAGCTTAGTCAAGCATGCACTTTCCTTGAAAACATTAGGGTAATCTTTATTCCAATTACTATTTTTATATCAACCAGCATTCTTCTTCAAATTAGAATGTGATTCAAAGTTTACACTAAGACAATAGATCCTCCAACAATTTGGAATTAGTGAGTAGTGACTGCCCCTCAGTACTCCCCCCATCTCCCCAATACAAGCTATCCTTTAAAGAAATAAGTAGGTTTTTTTTCCACCTGCCAAACTCCCTAAATTTCCACTCACAAAATCGCAAACAGGTTTGAAAGGCCCAAAATATAAAGAGAAAGTTCAGTAGGTCAATAAGCCACTGCATAGTTGTGGCTTTTAGGCAATCACAAGTTGAAATGAGTCAACAGTATGATGGAGCTGCTTAGAAAGCAAACGCGGGGCTAGAAGATAGTAATACAAGTAAAATGCCCAGTCTAAGAAAATCCCTCAGCAGCAGACAGAGGTCTGTGCTCATATCTAAGCACCCACATTCTAATATGAACTGTTTCAGTATAGAAAGTCATAAAAGATCGTGCAGATGCTGCTGAAGTTTCTGAAATTCTGCCATGAAGGGAGGAACTGGAAATTTTTGTTTTTCCTTAAAAAGAAGAAATTTAGCCAGAATATGACATGGAAGCAAAATTAGATTTATTCAGTGTAGTCCCTGTGGGAGAATCAGGATAATAAGTAGAACTCATGAAGAGGCAAATTTAGGCTCAGGATCAGAAAGTCCTGTCTAAGGATATAGACTACCCACAAACAGAATTGCTGCTTACAAAAGTGTTAAATTTTGTTGCTACAAACCCTCAGAGATGGGAAGAAAACAGATTATTTCTAGTTGTGTGACTTAAAGTAGTTGATATCAAGGAAAATTTCTAAATCAAACCCATGATTATAGCCCAATGATATTCATATAGTTGAACTAGTTGCATCGATTTCTCCTAGACCTTCCCCATTACTATCAGTTAATCCTTTTACTTAGCTGTCATATGTCTCTTTTCTATCTTTACCCTACTGTTTTCCTCTCCAATCTACACCCATATCTTCTTCTCCCCAAATTCATTTCCTACTACTCATAAACACAAATATGCAATATTTAAGACATATGTTGAATTCATTATTTTCCAGAAACTCCTACGAGAGAGATATGACTGTGTTTGTTCTAAATCCTTTTTCCTACTACCTGAACACTTCAATTTGACAACTGTATTTCTCACTCTTCTGCAAATGTGTTAAAGTTATCCTAACCAGAATAAACCTGAAGTTTACCCCATGAGTGTGAATAGGCTATGTTTCTTCCTGAGATACTCCCATTCGCCACAAAGTTAATTGGAACTCATTCTTCAAGGGCCAAGACTACCTGACCTTTCCCTTCATTTTGGGCCCACTGTGTCTCTTAGCTCATTGCCCATTTTTCAAACATAGACTTACTATGTTTCCAATTTCTAGGTTTATCTAATTCACATTTGTTTTTCAGTTAAGGAAATGATATTGCTTCCAAATCCAGACAACTTGGATATTTCTTTTCTCTGTATGATTTAAAATAATTTTCTATTTTTTCATTTCTTCTAATAGATAATGAGAACTATTCAATTTCTAAAACCTTCTTTGCATTTTCAAAAAGCATACTGCTTTGTTAGTACATCGTACATGCTCAGTAAACTCTTAATTGTTCACCTGTACTTATTTTTTGGTTTTTTGAGACAGGGTTTCCTATAGCTTTGGAGCCTGTCCTGGAACTAGCTCTTGTAGACCAGGCTGGCCTCAAACTCACAGAGATCTGCCTGACTCTGCCTCCTGAGTGGGTTGGAGGAAGGCCGCATGTTGGTTCCCCAGCTGTGCGGCAGCTCAGTCCTGAAATAATCACATAGAAACCATATTATTTAAATCACTGCTTGGTCCATTAGCTCTAGATTCTTATTGGCTAACTCTTACATCTTAATTTAATCAATTTCCATTAATCTGTGCATCACCATGAGGTCGTGGCCTACCAGCAAAGTTTCAGTAGTCTGTCTATGGCAGCGGCTCCATGGCTTCTCCCTGACTCAGCCTCTTTTCTCCCAGCATTCAGCTTAGGTTTCCCTCCTTACCACTGTTCCCCTATAGCTATGCTATAGGCCCAAGGCAGTTCCTTTATTTATCAATGGTAATCACAGCATACAGAGGGAAATACCACATCACCTCCCCTTTTTTATTTAAATAAAAAGGAAGCTTTTAACTTTAACATAGTAAAATTACATAAAACAGTTATCAAGCAAGAAAGTTATATATATTTTATCTTTTATCATAACTAAGGAAAACTCTATCATTAGTATCTATTCTTCAACTCCTTCAAAGACTACATAAGGATATACTATTACCTAAGTAAACAGAAAGTACATTGTAAGCAACTTCCAAAACTCTGGAATTGACAGAGACATCTTGTTGCCTGGACAGTCACCCAAAGTTCTTCTGTATTGTTGGGGCATCCAATCTTTAGCCCATAGTCCCATAGTATCCAGCAGACTTTTCCACAAAGCAGGAAATTTCAAAGACAGTTCCGCCTATATTAGCAGTTTGTCAGTCACTTTCTTCTGTGCCCTGCAGAATGTCTTGCAGACTCTTTCATGAATCAGGCACCCTGAAGGACAGTCTCACCTTTAGGAAAGTTCAATAGTCATTTCTCTGTGGGTCCTGCATGTCCAGTTAATCAAGCAGTCCAGGAAAGAGCAGTTTCTTGCCCAAATAGCTAGCCAACTCCATAAGGAGCCTCTTGGATGTCCATTTGCCTCTTGAAGTAATTGGTGCTGCCAGGAGCAGATGTATCTCACTGTCATGAAAAGTGTTAAATTCTTAAAACTTTTTAAACGCCATATTCTGAAGGCCTGCAAAAGATTTGAAGAATACCTATCTAACTGAAATATATATAACATATATATATATATATATATAAAACCTATCTAACATGACTACAAGCTTGACTATTACAGATGATTATCTATTTACCTATATTTCTAAATTATACATTACATTTTTAAATGAACTGCACACAATAACTTAATCAAGAGCAGAAATATATTAAAACAGAATTGACCTTAAATTTGTATCAATAAACCAATATCTATACCAATGCAAAGTATCTATCTCTATAGCATATCCTCCTTTAAATATAAACAAGCACAATATTTGGGAATATAGACATAGTTTTCTCCAAACTGCTTCCTGCTGTTTATTGGGTGAAGTAATTTTTTGTGGGGTGTTCAAGGCAATCTTTCAGAGGGTCTTGGTCCATCAAATCATATTAGTCTAGAAGCAATCCACAGGTTCTTATCCTCTGTAGAAACAAAAGAAGAATCTCTTTTACAAAGCAACATATCCTTAGACCCAAATTCTGAAGTCAAGATACCTTTATAATATATATACTGGTTTAGCTTAGCAGCCTGTATAATGAAATGTCTCTCTATACTTAGCTCCTTCACAGTCAAAAAATTTAAAGAAAACACAATAATATACACAACCTGGACTTTCTGTGTATAGTCCATCTTTACCTGGCTTATTGTTCTTTACTCTTTTTAATCTAGGACTATCTGTACTCTGTCACTTTAAAGACTTTGTTTTAAAACTATTTACTTCCTTTTATATCTGTCTATACTATATTTTTTCTTCTCTCTCCCAAGCCCACATACATTTGTCCAACACTGTGACCCATTTAGAGGTCTTTTTTTTTAAATCTAGATTTGTCTTTATTGCATATCTGTAATTCTTTACTGTCCAGGACCACTTCTTAAAATGCTAAGCTCTTCTTAAAAACCTAAGCTGCGGCACTACTAACGGTATATACGGCACTTCCTGCTTACCCTGCACAGTCCAGCATGGCAAAGCTGTTTGCAGCCTCTGAGAGCCATGCTCACATTCCCATTTTTAGGCACACAGCCAATCTATGTTGACATAGAGCAAGTTGTAGCACTCTGCTCACAAACCCCCATTTAAATGCTCCATAGCCAGACCTCCAGAAAGAGTCAGAGTTTGTGCTGGCAGCATGGTTCAGAAAGCCAGCATTTCAAGATGGCATGGATTTTTTTTCTGCTACCACTGAACCAGGAAACCTCTCTTAAGGGGAGCTGACACATGCCACCAGCAGAAAAGAAAATGCGGCTAAACTTTGTTTTCCTGTGTCTAGAATTCCTTTCCAAGCTCGCTCAGGTTTTATGTGTATGTAGTCAGCCATGTTGGTGCCAATTTGTTGGAGGGAGGCCGCTTATTGATTCCCCGGCTGTGTGGCAGCTCAGTCCCAAAATAATCACACAGAAACCATATTATTTAAAACATTGCTTGGCCCATTAGCCCTAGATTCTTATTGGCTAACTCTTATATCTTAATCTAACCAATTTCCTTTAACTTGTGCATCACCACGAGGTCGTGGCCTACCAGCAAAGTTTCAGCATGTCTGTCTCTGGCAGCTGCTCCATGGCTTCTCTCTGACTCTGCCCTTCTTTCTCCCAGCATTCAGTTTAGCTTTCCCTCCCTAGCTCTGTTCCGCTATAGCTCTGCTATAGGCCCAAGGCAGTTCCTTTATTTAAATGGTAATCATAGCATACAGAGGGAAATCCCACATCACTCGTACTGGGTTTAAAGGCATGTTCCACCGCCACTCAACTGTACTTTTAAAGTTTTATTGAGCACCCACTCTGGAAATACTGTTTTGGTAACAGGAACACAGAAGTAAATAAAAGAAACATGGGTACATATCTCTATAGAATTGACATTTTTAAATATAGACAATAAACTATTTGAGATAGCAGACTTATAGGAAGAAGAGTGAACATGAATTACCCTTCTGTAAACCATGCATGCATGCAATCAAATTAACTTGAACTAAACAACACTGACTTTACAATGTGGACCAATTTTAAAAATCTGTATTTTTATCCTTATATTTTAGTGCCATATGCCATTTTTCTGACTTTGAAACTTGTCCAGTCTAGCTGGAGTTTTATCCAAGCTAAGAAGATCGAAGCTGAGTTAGCTACCACTAAGAATGGAATGGTTTAATTTAGCACACCTAAGCTACCTCTAACCAATCAACTATATTCTTTGGTTTCATACTGCAAGTGAATATCCAAATATTTTATTCCATAGAGATAGATGGATTTAGGTCATAAAAAGACAGAATCACAAATTAATGTACAAGAAGAAATAAGTATAATAAGAATGTTATATATTGAGCATATTTCTAGACATGCAGGAAAACCAATGTCTACATTACAGCTCCTGATTTCCCTGAGACCAGAAAAAGAATAAAATGTAGGGAAACAGAAAGTCTGTCAGGTCTAAATGAATGGTGACCATAGATACAAGAAAGCCAAGTGTGAAACATAAGCACGTCTTCATATGGAGCTACCTCCCCACTTAGTCAAAGCAGGAGTATGTATAGGGAGCAGTGTTGGGAAACGGAATGGCTTAAGGGCAGAAATGAGAGCTCCAAGCTGACAAAACCTGAACACGTCCCAGTTCAGATGTGTGCCTCAACACATGAAGCAGTTTCTCAGAGAGTAGCCTGAGAAGTTGAAGGAGCCCTTTTTCTCCACACTCTTCACTTCCCCCACAGACCAATGCAGACTATGGAATGTAAGTCCACAAACCGCCACATCTCCACTCTTTACCTTGTGAGGAGGCCAAAAATGTTTAGCTATGTCAGTGGGTCCAATAGCCAAACCTCATATTTTTATGCATAAATAATTGAGAGTATGTGTAACACTCTGTCCTCGGGGTTTTCAGGGACTAGGAGGGTGTAAATCATCTTAGAGTGCTGAATAAATGCAGATTGATAAAGAAACGTACACAGGTTTACACATATAAATTCACAGATATTAATATGCTGGAACATTTTCTCTAGCAACCTCCAAATAACAGCTGGACCTCAAATATTTGAAAAAGATTTATAAGTCCAGCAACAGTTCCTTTGCTGTTTTCTCCTTTAGAAGCTACAACTAGTGATTTTTATGTGACTTTCAACAGCTCAACTAGGGCTCTGTAAGTTCCAGAAGTTTGAATAAGGAGACTCAATTTTAAGGTGTGATGGTTTATTCAATTGCAAAACAATCTAGAAAAAATTGGAGTCTCACTTCAGGAGAACCCCCTTAAAAAGAGAAATGCCATGAGCACAAAGTATTCTCAGGATCAGAGATGCTTATGTTACTCTTTGAAGAATTCCTCTAAAGCATATTTGTTTAGGTTTGTATGTGATGGTGATTCTGAATACATTCTACGACCACTTTGGAAATCTGGGTAAAATCGTGGATATGTTTTTAAGGGGGGAAATGCACATACTCCATAGGAAAACACTAGCTAAAATGTTGGTAAAGTAACAATCTAAAAGGCCTATATATCTCCAGAAACACTTCCATGGGCTGCATTAAGAGCTAGTTGTCCCCATACTAAAAGTACCTGCTTTCGTTATTGAAAACAGAACAGAGAGATAAAGAGAAAGGGGGAAAGTAGATGATGTAATTTAACAATGTCAAATGAAGCAAAACTGCAAAAGATATGTACACTCCAGAATGATCTATGTGATAGCTCTTACTCACAACAACTAAACAAAATCAGAAACAAAATACTGCATGGATATATGAGGAATTGTCACAAAGCAATGAACATTTTACTCTGCAAAAATAAAAGCACATTATGCTTAAGGATAGTCTTTCAGAATGCAGAAACTGTGACCCTTGGCTGCTATCATTTTTTATATATTTCTTGCCAAACAAATGTTATGAAAGAATATCTCCAGGCGTTTGCTCTACCCTGAGGGTTAAAACATGTACAGGATGGAAACTGGCAGAGTGCTGAAGTTGGCGGACTCATTTGCCTCACTAAAGCTTCTAGAGACTTCCAAGGGCTCTAGGGATGAGGGAGTTGTCTTTTTTGGAGAAAATCAGGTCACAAAAAAGTGTCCAAGTCTTCAGAACAATTGATCCATGGCAGCAGATATAAGTGGGAAACAAATTTGCTCAGTGTAGATCCCATGATCTCAGAATGCTGCATTTTACATTAAGAACATCTACAGGAAATACTTTTGCCAGGACAAATAATCATGAACCTTTCTCAAATGGAGAAGCTGTGAACAAAAAGCAGAGATGTTGTGTTTGGGGAAGAGATAAATGATTGAGGCTTTGAGACAGGATTCTTTGTGGCTAACATTCTTAAAAAGAATTTTATGGCAGCTGAAATCACTCTTGGATATCTCCAAATTTCCAATGATATTTCCATTCTTCTGCCTCTGTGAAAACCAAGATCATGCTGTCGCTTGTATAATTGTTTCAACAAAATTTTGTTCTAAGTTCCTCTTATAGGCGCTATAATTTCCTAGCTACTAGGAACACAGGCAAGAGGAAAATGGATATGGATCCTATTCCTAAGAAGTTCAGTCTGGTGGAGAAAATAGACAAGGAAGCATGTAATTATATGTAAGTCTTTAAGTACATTAAGAGATGTATGTGAACAGAATGTAAAGACAGATATCTGCAACTGAAGCACATGGAAGCCTGAAGCAGGATAATAAATCCAATGTCAGTTTGGAGTACATAGCAAAACCCCGTCTCAAAGAATTGTTGAAGCTGGAAGTGTTTATATTGCATGTGAAATATGACCTGGGTCCTATCCTCCTTACCAATTTAAAAAGCAGGCACAGTGGTACATGCCTGTAATCCCAGCAAATTAAGTTTGTTAGTTAGAAAAGTATAGGAAGGCAATTCCAAACACAAAGATAGAAGATACAAAAGAATAAGGAAATAACATACATGTCTGACAAGCAGAAAATAGGATATTATTACTGGGTATAAAATGTGACAGGTTAGAAGAAATAATATTTCAGTTAGACACATTGATTTTCAATGGTCATCATTTTGACATCCGTGTGTGTTTTAACAAGGTATTAGGTTAACATAGATGATCTAAGGAATCTTTTTTGCTTGATACTAATACTGTCTCAGAATAAATAACTTTAACTCAAGAAGGTCCCTTGCTAAGCCCATTATAGATTTTATTTAACATTTCTGAGGTAACATTTGCATGACATGAAATTAACCATTTTAAACTATACATCTCACTAGTATGCACTAGATTTGCAGTGTTATTTATTCAACAAATATGTAGTTCTGAAACATTTTCATCACATCAAATTAAAATGGCATAAAAGCACATTTATTAAGCACTCAGTTCTTTATCCAGACCCTCACCCAGCCTTTGTCAAATTCCAGTATGCCTTTGGTCTTTAGTAATGCACTTATTTTGGATAGTTCACATAAACCAAATCATGAAGGGCCCTTTTCTAACCTCTTTATTTCATTTTGAATCAAACTGTTGAAGTTCATAAATGTAGCATGTGTTAGTAACTTGGATAGACCTCTAGGAAAGGAAGTGCTGGATCATATGAAAATTATATTTCACTTTTAAGGTACCATAAAACTATTTTCTATAGCAATTGTACTAATATATAATCTGAACAACAATGCATAAAGACTCCAGATTTTTCTAACTCACGAATAACACTAACAGGTTTTTAAAACCCATACCATCTTTGTATTTTATATAGGATAAAATTTGTTCAATGCAATACGTAGAAAGCAAAACATATTTCAAGACCACATTGGAGGGCTATCACATCGGCTTAGAAAGTTTTGGTTGGTCTCTGTCTATAGCTTTGCAGTGTATAGTCAATCATTTCCATTTATTTAAATTATGAGCATCGGAGCTTGAGAAATAATCAATTGGTAAAGTACTTTCCACCCAAGCATGAGGACCTGAGTTCCACTGATCTCTTGCAAGCAAGTAAAAACTAAAAATAAAAAAAAATCTATGATTCCCAACAATTCAGTAATATGTTTCCTGGGGAAGAACACACCAATTGGTTATTCAAAACCAAATGCTCATCCGTGAAAATATACATATGAGTAATATTATACATCTTGAGCAGGTTATATATAGGAATATATATCTGTATCTGTCTATATACATGTAAAATAATAAAAATAGAGGCCATGAATTTGAAATAGAGCAAGGAGAATTGTATGAGGGGGATAGAAGGGAAGAAATAAATAAAATAAAAATAAATATAATAAAAAATTTAAAAATGCAAAAATCATTGTTTCCCTTTTAGATTCATATCCCTAATATTCAAAAGAAGATAAAAGATGCATTGTACAGCCAATTATAGCCACAAAAGCAGGTAAAGAAAGAAAACCATCCTAAAAGTTCACGGTGGCAAGTTAGAATATCTTTCTCGTCTATAAGGACCATATTTCATAATTAACATTAAAGTCTATAGATGCTGTTTGCTCTATTAAACTTCATTTATATAGAATATCCGAGCCTGCTGCACCCTGGGGCCAGCTCAGGATTACTTTATCACCAATTAGAGCTAAAATAATTTTCCAGTGCTTCCAATTATGATCACATCCCTGGGGGAACTCGCTTCTTGGGTGGAGTGGAGAGCAAAGATATTCATACGAAAAATCTAGTATTAAGAATCTCAGGCAAGCCAAAGCAGCTGGGTGAGCAGCAGAAAGAATTCCTATGAGTTTGGGATCAGATTATATGACTAGCCCTGACTTCCAGAAAACAAGGCCAGCTAATACTTGCCAAAACTAATTACTCCATAGATGACCACCACAGCAAAAGCTACAAATTCCACTGAGGAGACCAAAATCTGAACAACATTTTGTCTTTAAATCCATACACCGTGTGTCTGGAAATAATGCAGTGATGAGATAGGAAAGAAGCGTCTTTGTACTTAAGTCTTTCCATGAATCTAAATAGGCAAATGAGCACGTAAGAAAGAGGTTTGTGGTAGGGCTGAGCCACATGGCAGTTCTATTTTTAATTTTTTGAGGAATCTCTGAACGAATTTCCATGATGGCTTTATTTATTTGAACTCCCGCCAGCAGGGAATAAGGTTTCCTCTTTCCCTACACAGTCTTCAACATTTCTTGTCCGATTTCTTTACGGCAGTCATTATGGTGTGAGGAGGAGTCTGAAAGCAGCTTTAGTTCACATTTTACTAATGACTAGGGACACTGAATACTTTTTAAAAAAATAGTTATTGGTCATTTGTGATTCTTTTCATTTTGTTAGCACAATTGTTGATTGGAAGTTTTTATTTCCTTGGTGTTTTATTTCTGTAGTTCTTCGTAAATTCTGGGCTAAATATAGTAGGTAAAGAGCCAGTTTCTCCTTTTCTGTGGGCTGATGATTGCTTCTTTTGCTATGTAGAAACTAATTCATTTCATGTAGTCCCATCTAATGATGTGCGGGACTGCTCCCTGTGCTATCGGGACTCTGATCAGAAAATTCTTGCCTATACCAGTATCTTGAAGATTATTTCGTATTTTTTCCATTAGTAGTTTTACGTTCTTTTTTCATCTTTAGCTTTTAAAGATTTATTTTTAAAATTATGTGTATGGGGGAGGCCAGAATGTACACAGGAATGCCAGTGCCAGCCGAGGCCATAGGTATGGGAGTTTCCTGGAGCTAGAAGTATAGGCAGACCTGAGCTGCTTAATATGACTGCTAGGAATTGAACCTGAGATCTCTGAAAGAGTAGTGAGCTCTTGTACCATCTTTCTAGCCTCAACATTTCTCTTGATCCACTTCTAGTTGATTTTGTTTGTTTGTTTGTTTGTTTGGTACAAAGTGAAAGACACGGATTTAATTTCATTCTTTTCTAAGTGGATACCCAGTTTTTCTAATATTGTTCATTGAAAAGGCTAACTTTTTTACACTGCATATTTAAAAATCGTTGTCAAAGAATTAAGAGGTCATAGCATTGTGAGTTTATATCCAGTTTTTCCAATTCTGTTTCATTCTCTGTCTTGTCTGCTACATGATCCAGCCAAACTACTCCTTGTCACAACCCTAAAGAACTCTGTCTTAGTTAGGGTTTCTATTGCTACAAAGAAACACCATGACCAGAAAGCAAGTTGGGGAGAAAAAGGTTTATTTGACTTACACTTTCAAATTGCCGTTCATCGCTGAAGGAAGTCAAGAACAGGAAATAAAACAAGACAGGGTCCTGGAGGCAGGAACTGATGCAGAGGCGATGGAGGGGTACTTCTTACTGGCTTGCTCACAAGGTATGCTCAGTTAGCTTTCCTATAGAATCTGGTATTACCAACCCAGGGATGGCACCACCCACCATGTGCTGGGACCTCCGCCATTGATCACTAACTGAATTTACTAACTGTAATTGCATTACAGCTAGATCTCATAGAGGAGTTTCCTCAATTGAGGTTCCTTCCTCTCTGATGACACTAGCTTGTGTCAAGTTGACACACAAAAACAGTCAGTACCAACTCCATATCCTATCACAGAGGTATTTGCACATCATGTTTATTGCTACTCTATTCAAGATAAAGAAATAGGACCCACTCCTCATTACTACAGTCAACAGATGAAAGGTTACTGACAATATGATACATTTATTCAGCTATAGAGAAAAATGAAATCATGAAATCTTCAGCAAAACAATGGACCTTGAAAGTATAGTTTTAAGTGAGGTGACCCAAACTCAGGAAAACAAACAAACAAAAGACTTGCATGTTTACCCTGGTATATAGATCCTAGGCTATTACATAAGGACGTATGCATCTAACCAAGTGTCTGGATCAAGTTCAAAATTTTAGAAAGGAGACCGAGAGATTAATATTAAGTGATGAGCAAAGAAATAGTATAGGCAAAAGGAGGCAAGAATGATAGACAGCTTTATTTTGTGTGGTTTCAACTCCATCACAGTTACCCTCATTACCACAATAGATACATGAATTCAACTTTTTGTGAAGTGAATTATCAAGAACCATTTTTGTTTTCCAAAAGAAATCAACATCTGCCAGGCAGTGGTAGTGCACGCCTTTAATCCCAGCACTCGGGAGGCAGAGGCAGGCAGATCTCTGTGAGTTCGAGGCCAGCCTGGTCTACAAGAGCTAGTTTCCATGACTGATTCCATAGCTACAGAGAAACCTTGTCTCCAAAAACCAAAAGAAAAAAAAAAGAAATCAACATGTGTTAATGCTTTAAGCCTGTGATTGTGAAAGATGGAATTTCTTTTTAATCCCATTGACCATTAATGCAATAGGAATTAGACAAGACTAGTCACTGAATGCACTTGTTACATTAGCCTACTTAGAAAGACTGTCAGAGTTTTTGTTGTTTTTGTTGTTGTTGTTGCTTTAATTGATCTGGGTGGGAGAAGGAGGGTCTCTATAATTTGATTTGTCTTTGTAAAACTATATCAAATCATTTTATTTTAGTGATATTTAATATGTACTTAGTGTTGCTATAAATCAAATAAAGTATGATTTTGAAATTTCAAAAGAAAGAGCTTTTTTTTGTTTGAATATAGGATCTTGTTATATAGCCCCAGAAGGCTTCACAGTCACCATCTTTTTTTTTAAGGGACATTTTATATTTTATTTTTATGTATTTAGTTTTAGATATTTATTTATTGATTGATTTTTATTGATCTCTACATTTTTCTCTGCTCCCTTCCCTGCCTCTCAGCTCCCCTTCAAACCTTGCCCAAGGTCCCCAAGCTCCCAATTTACTCAGGAGATCTTATCTTTTTCTACTTTACAGGTAGATTAGATCTATGTAAGTCTCTCTTAGTATCCTCATTGTTGTTTAAATTCTTTGGGATTGTGGTTTGTAGGCTGGTTTTCTTTGCTTTATGTTCACAAACCACCTATGAGTGATTACATGTGATAATTGTCTTTCTGTGTCTGGTTTACCTCACTCAAAATAATGTTTTCTAGTTCCATCCATTTTCCTGCAAAATTCAAGATGTCTTTTTTTGTTTCTGCTGTGTAGTACTCCATTATGTAAATGTACCACATTTTCCTTATCCATTCTTCAGTTGAGGGGCATTTAGGTTGATTCCAGATTCTGGCTATGACAAACAATGCTGCTATGAACATAGTTGAGCACATGTCCTTGTGGCACGGTTGCGCATCCTTTAGATATATACCCAAAAGTGGTATTGCTTGCTCTTGAGGAAGGTTGTTTCCTAATTTTCTGAGAAATCGCAACACTAACATCCAAAGGGGCTATACCAGCTTGCATTCCGACCAGCAATGCAGAAGTGTTCCCTTTTCCCACACCCTCTCCAGAATAACTTGTCATCAGTGTTTTTGATCGTCACCTTTCATACAGGTGTAAGATGGAATCTCAGAGTTGTTTTGATTTGCATTTCTCTGATGACTATGGATGCTGAACATTTCCTTAAGTGTCTTTCAGCCATTTTAGATTCCTCTGTTGAGAGTTCTCTGTTTAGGTCTGTACTGCATTTATTTTTATTGGACTATGTGTTCTTTTGATGACCAATTTCTTGAGTTCTTTATATGTTTTGGAAATCAGACCTCTGTCTGATGTGGGGTTAGTGAAAATCTTTTCCCATTCTGTAGGCTGTTGTTTTGTCTTGTTGACCGTGTCATTTGCTTTACAGAAGCTTTTCAGTTTCAGGAGGTCCCATTTATTAATTGTTTCTCTCAGTGTCTGTGGGGCTGGCGTTCTATTAGGAAGTGGTAGCCTGTGCCAATGCATTCAAGTGTACTTCCCACTTTCTCTTCTATAAGGTTCAGTGTGGCTGGTTTTATGTTTAGGTCTTTGATCCATTTGGACTTGAGTTTTGTGCACGGTTATAGATATGGCTCTATTTTCATTCTTCTACATGTTGATATTCAGTTATGCCAGCACCATTTGTTAAATATGCTTTCTTTTTTCCATTTGATATTTTTTGCTTCTTTGTCAAAAATCAGGTGTTCAAAGGTGTGTGGATTAATATCTGGGTTTTCAATTTGGTTCCATTTGTCCTCCTATCTGTTCTTATGCCAATACCAGGCTGTTTTCAGTACTGTAGCTCTGTAGTAGAGTTTGAAGTCAAGGATCGTGATGCCTCCAGAAGTTCTTTTATTGTACAGGATTGTTTTGGCTATCCTGGGTTTTTTGCTTTTCCATATGAAGTTGAGTACTGTTCTTTTGAGGTCTGTGAAGAATTTTGCTGGGATTTTGATGGGCATTGCATTGAATCTGCACATTGCTTTTGATAAGATTGCCATTTTTACTACTTTAATTCTACCTACCCAAGAGCATGGGAGATCTTTCCACTTTCTGGTGTCTTCTTCAATTTCTTCCTTCAAAGATTTAAAGTTCTTGTCATACAAGTCGTCTCCTTGTTTGGATAGAGTTACTCCAAGATATGTTATGCTATTTGTGGCTATTGTAAAGGGTGTTGTTTCTCTGATTTCTTCCCCAGCCCTTTTATCATCTGTGTACAGGAGGGCTATTGATTTTTTTGAGTTAATCTTGTATCCTGCTACATTACTGAAAGTGCTTATGAGTTGTAGAAGTTCCTTGGTAGAATTTTTGGGATCACTTATGTAAACTATAACATTATGAGCAAACAGTGAGAGTTTGATGTCTTCTTTCCCAATTTGTATCCCCTTGATCTCCTTTTGGTGTCTTATTGCTCTAGTTAGGACCTCAAGAACTATATTGAGTAGATATGGAGAGAGTAGACAACCTTGTCTTGTTCCTGATTTCAGTGGAATAGCTGGGAGTTTCTCTCCATTTAGTTTGATGTTGGCTGTTGGCTTGCTGTATATTGCCTTTATTATGTTTAGGTATGTTCCTTGTATCCCTGCTCTCTCCAAGACCTTTATCATGAAGGGATGTTGTATTTTGTCAAAAGCATTTTCAGCATCTGATGAAATGATCATTTGGTTTTTATTTTTCAGTTTGTTTATATGGTGGATTACATTGACAGATTTTTGTATGTTGAACTATCCCCACATCTCGGGGATGAAGCCGATTTGATCATGGTGGATGATGGTTCTGATGTGTTCTTGGATTCAATTTTCCAGTATTTTATTTAGTATTTTTGCATCAATGTTCATGAGTAAAATTTGTCTGTAATTCTTCTTAGTAATGTCTTTCTGTGGTTGGAATATCAGGGTAATTGTAGCCTCATAAAAAGAGTTTGGCATTGTTCCTTCTGTTCCTATTGTGTGGAATAATTTGAGGAGTATTGGTATTAGTTCTTTGAAAGTCTTGTAGAATTCTGAGCTGAAACTATCTTGTCCGTGGCTTTTTTTTTTTTTTTTTTGG
>PVIU01007908.1:0-31659 GCA_004026605.1 Ondatra zibethicus | reverse complement strand
GTATTTCATCCGTGTCTGTTGTTATGTCCCCCTTTTCATTTCTGATTTTGTTAATTTGAATATTCTCTTTATGCCTTTTGGTTAGTTTGGATAAAGGTTTGTCTATTTTGTTGATTTTCTTGAGGAGCCAATTCTTTCTCTCATTGATTCTTTATATTGTTTTCTTTACTTCTATTTTGTTGGTTTCAGCTCTCAATTTGATTATTTCCTGCTGTCTAGTTCTCTTAGGTGAGTTTGCTTCTTTTTGTTCTAAAGTTTTCAAATGTTCTGTTAATTCGCTAGTGTGGGATTTTTCCAGCTTTCTTTATGTAGGCATTTAGTGCTATGAACTTTCCTCTTAACACTGCTTTCATTGTATCCCATCAATTTTGGTATGTTGTGTGTTCATTTTCATTGAATTTTCAGAAGTCTTTAATTTCTCCCTTTATTTCTTCCTTTACCCATTGATGATTCAGGTGAGCATTGCTTAATTTCCATGTGTTTGTGGGTTTTCTGGAATTAGTATTGCCATTGACTTCTAGTTTTCAACCATGGTAATCTTATAAGATACATGGGGTTATTCCATTTTTTTTGTATTTGTTGAGGTTAATTATGTTACTGAGTATATGGTCAATTTTTGAGAAGGTTCCATGAGGTGCTGAGAAGAAGGTATATTCTTTTCTTTTTGGATGGAATATTCTATAGATGTCTGTTAAGTCCATTTGAGTCATAACATCTGTTAGTTCTCTTATTTTTCTGTTCATTTTTTTGTCTGACTGACCTGTCCATTGGTGAGAGGGGAGTGTTGAAGGACCCCACTATTAGCGTGTGGGGTTTGATGTATGATGTAAGCTTTAGAAATGTTTCTTTTACTTATGAGGTTGCCCTTGTATGTGAGGTATAGATGTTCAATATTGAGATTTCCTCTTGATAGTTTTTCCCTGTGACTAATATGAAATGACCTTCTTTGTCTTTTTTATTTTAGCTTGAAGTCTACTTTGTTAGAGATTAGGATAGCTACACCTGCTTGTTTCTTAGGTCCATTTGATTGGTATATTTTTTCCCAACCCTTTACTCTGAGATGATGTCTGCCTTTGAGGTTGAGATGTGTTTCTTGTATGCAGAATAAGGATGGATTCTGTTTTCGTATCCAATCTGTTAACCTGTGCCTTTTTATAAGTGAGTTGAGTCCATTTACATTAAGGGATATTAATGATCAGTGATTGCTATCTCCTGTCAATTTAGTTTTTATTGTTGGTGATGTTAAATTGTACGTTTTTCCCTTCTTTGGGATTTGCTGCTATGAGATCATCAATTGTCTGTGTTTTTGTTGGTGTAGCCAACTTCCTTGGGTTGAAGTTTTCCTTCTAGTATTTTGTGTAGGACTGGGTTTGTGGCTAGCTAGGTATTAGTGAAATGTACTTTTGTCATGGAATATCTTGTTTTGTCCTTCTACAGTGATTGAAAGTTTTGGATATAATAGCCTGGGCTGGCATCCATGGTCTCTTAATGTCTGCATAACACTTGACCATGACCTTCTGGCTTTCATTGTCTCCAATGAGAAGTCAGGTATAATTCTGATAGGTCTACCTTTATATGTTACTTGGCTCCTAGGACTGGATTGACTCCTGGCTTCTGCTCCCGTAGAGCAGGCTTCCACAGGCCAACTCTGCCCTAGATAGCTGGTTCAGTCCCTCTCCTGTGGAATTTGTTGCCCAAGGTAGAGTTCCTTGCCTCGGGCCTACTTTGGCCTACGTTACTGGCTTTGAGCTGTTTCTGTAAATCCTGGTCTGGATTCCCTCCTGCAGAAGTCCCTGACTTAGAGTTGGTCCTGCAAAGGTTTCTGGCTCCAGTTTCCTGCCTCAGAGTTCCCAAGCTCAGGTATGCCAAGAACCACAGAGGACCTGGCTCAGGTTTACTCCCTCAGAGGTCCCAGACTCACACTAGGACCAGCAGAAGTTCCAGGTTCCTGCCTATTCCCTTGATATCCCAGACCAATGCCCAGACCCACAGAGGTCCTGGCTCACGCCTACTCCCACTGAGGTCCCAGACTCACACCTGGCACTGCAGAGATCTCTGGTTTCTGCCTACTCCCTCGGAGGTCCCAGATTCACACCCAGACTGGCAGAGGTCCTGGGTCAGCTTAGTTCCTGGGAGGTCCTAGACTCATGCCCAGACCCACAGGGGTCCTGGCTTAGGTCTACTCCCTTGAAGGTCCCAGATTCATGTCCAGACCCTCAGCCATTTCTGGCTCTGGCTTAATCATTCAGTGGTCACTACCCTGTACGTGTTCTGGTGGAGATGGCTGATTCTGGATCAAATCACGGGCTCAGTCCTAGTCAGCCAGTGTCCCGGGACTGGATTGGCTCCCAGGACTGTATTGGCTCCTAGCTTCTGCTCCCGTGGAGCAGGCTTCCTCAGGCCAACTCTGTCCTAGATAGCTGGTTCAGTCCCTCTCCTGTGGAATTTGTTGCCTGAGGAGGAGTTCCTTGCCTCAGGCCTACTTTGGCCTAAGTTACTGGCTTTGAGCTGTTTCTGTAAATCCTGGTCTGGATTCCCTCCTCCAGAAGTCCCTGACTTAGAGTTGGTCCTGCAAAGGTTTCTGGCTCCAGTTTCCTGCCTCAGAGTTCCCAGGCTTGGGTGTGCCCAGAACCACAGAGGAACTAGTTCAGGCTTACTCCCTCTGAGGCCCTAGACTCACACTAGGACCTGCAGAGGTTCCAGGTTCCTGCCTATTCCTTTTGATGTCCCAGACCAATGCCCAGACCCACAGAGGTCCTGGCTCAGGCCTACTCCCTCTGATGTCCCAGACTCATGCCTGGCCCTGCAGAGATCTCTGGTTCCTGCCTAATCCCTAGGAGGTCCCAGATTCATGCCCAGACTGGCAGAGGTCCTGGCTCAGGCCTAGTTCCTGGGAGATCCTAGACTCACGCCCAGACCCACAGGGGTCCTGGCTTAGGTCTCCTCCCTTGAAGTTCCCAGATTCACGTCTGGACCCTCAGCAGTCTCTGGCTCTGGCTCACTCTCTCAGCGGTTACTCCCTGTCTGCTTTCCCTTTTTGAGGCTAAGATAATCAGCATGATCCACCACCACCACATCCAACAAGAAAGACCTTCATAGCATAGCATAAACAAGTCATCATAATAGAAGAAGGAAGAAAGGTGAGGAGAGGTTTTTTAATTAAAATATAATTACATCATCTCCTCCCCCCTCTACTCCCTTCTACATCTCCTGTGTCCACCCCCACACATCTCATTCACTTCCAAATTCAAGCAAGTAATTTTTTAACCATTGTTGTTACATATGCATATAAATAAAGAAATATATAACCACAGCTTGCTCGGTGTTACCTGTAGGTATATGTTTCTAGGTCTGACCACTTGGTACTGGGTAATCAATCCGGGCTCTCAGCCTTGAGAAAGGCTAATTCTCAGCATCTCAGCAGTTGTTATTGTTTGCAGCTCATCTAGGGGTGGAACTCTGAAATTCTCCTGTCCCTCAAACTTTTGGTATTGCTATTGTTCAGACCTTGTTAAGGCAGCCACGCTGTTGTTGGAATTTCATGTGTGTAGTTCCCTAGCAGAGCTAGAAGTCACAATCTCACTGCAGACCTCTTGTTCCTCTGGTTCTTAATAGTCTTTCTGTCCCTTCTTCTGTAATGATCCTTGGGCCTTGAGTGCTGCTGTGTTGCAGCTGTATCAGTTTAGGCTGAGTACCCCTCCAGCGGTTGTTCTCTGCACTTTGACTAGTAGTGGATTGCAAAATGGTCTCCTTCTGCTTCAAAACGGAGTTTCTATGATGAGGAGTGATAGCTACACTTACCTCTCAGTATAAGGATAAGTGTTTACAATGCAGTTAGAAGTACGGAGAGTTTTTACATATGAAGTCCTTCAATTTTTTTTTCAGTTATTGGACACAGGGTTTCTCTGTGTAGCTTTGGAGCCTGTCGTGGTACTTGCTCTGTAGGCCAGGCTGACCTTGAACTCACAGAGATCTGCCTGCCTCTGCCTCCTGAGTGCTGGGATTAAAGGAGTCACTGCCTGGCCAAAATTCTCTTAAAACTTCATTTTTCATTAGCGATCTTGTCATAGGTAAGTATGGGAAAGGAGAACCTGTACTGTGAGCAGAGCACTGAGAAGGTCTTAGTCTGTCTTAGTATCTAGCAAATCCAAATTAGATTCATTCTTTAAAACTGAAGCATTTTTCTCTGGGAGACCTCGAAGGCAGTATTCTAACATACTAGAACTGTAGAAAGCCAGACTGAACACAAATCTTTCTTTTGAAGAAGTGCATTGATAAGATGATCTTCTGAATAAGGTGAAATTTGTAGCAAATTAGTTATATTTTATGTACTTGTATAAAGACTAGTCATAAATATTTTAGATGTATTATCTTGTTTAATCTATGCTAGGAAGAAGTTATTATTATTGTTCTCTTGCCAATACAAGGATGGAGGCTTTGAGGCAATAAAACCTTGCACAAGTTTGTACTAAAGTCCAGGAAGAAAACTAGAGCTCAATAAAGGAAGATTCAAATGACTTGGCATTCTTTAGAACAGCTGGGATGCTAAGCTTAAGAGGGATAGTCTAGTGGGGATGGAATTTAGTGAGAAAAATTTAGCTTGACCCTGAAAACAATCTTGAAAATAGACTAGAAGTTTCTCAAAGAGAAGAACTGGGCATACATTACTTTTGTACACTCTAGGGAAGAAAGATAACAGTATTTCATAAATGCTTCTCAGGTGGTAAAACTAGCATCTGATAGAATTGGTAGTTAGGACACAAACTAGAGTCATTGGAAAGGAGGGAGCCTTATTTAAGAAAATGCCTCCACAAGGACAGGCTATAGGAAAGCCTACACGAAACTTTCTTAATGATTGATGTGGGAGGCTCCAGCCCATTGTGCATGGGGCGATCTCTGGACTGGTAGTCCCTGAGTTCTATAAGAAAGCAAGCTGAGGCCTGGAGGGATAGCTCAGCCATTAAAGGCTAGGCTCACAACCAAAAATATAAAAAGCAAGCTGGGAGAACTATGAGGAACAAGTCAGTAAGCAGCACTACTCCACAGCCTCTGTATCAGCTCCTGCCTCCAGGTTTCTGCCCTGTTTGAGTTCCTGTCCTGATTTGCTTCAATGATGAACTGTGATGTGAAAGCATAAACCATATAATACACCACCTCTACCCCCTGTACAAATTGCTTTGGTGATGGTGTTTCATCATAGCAATAGTAATCCTGACTAAGAGAAGGCTAGATTTGTTAATGAAATAATATTATTTAAATTGTTGTACTGATGTTTTTGCCATGTTGGTAGGTAGAGGTGATCCAAAGCAACAGTATATACAATAATTACAGGAACTCTGGTTCCCTTATTCTTATACTGTTCTGTGGTTCCAAATGTCTGACTTTCAGCCATTCTATACCATCTATTGAGAGGATACAACAGAAGAAAGGTGTGTTTAAGGACATCATCTGGACATTAAATTCTCCACTATTGTATTTCCTACTGTGTTACCTACCATATACAAATTGCCTCCACATTTAACAAACTTAAACAAATCACAGTCATGGAGCTTATGGATATGGACATGGCATAGTTTTCTCTGAAAAAAATCTAACACGGCTACAATCAAGGTGTTAGGTGAGGTTGTGTTCCCATGTAAAAGAACAGTGAGACAAATCTGCTCTTAGCTTACATTACAAACAGTATGATGTGGTTCTTTTATGATAGCTCATGCCTTTCCATTCTCATCCTATTTTTCACAATACACAGTTGCACAGAAATGGAAAATAACATGAGGAATGAGAGCCTTATACAAAATGGCCATATGAATTTTAAAAATGCTAATTATTCTAGTAAGAAAGAAAGGTCATACAGTGTCCTAGGGAATAATTATTTCAGCCACGGACTTTTAAAATGTATTATATATTCATTTCTTATAAGTACTTATACAGTAAATAATTTATCCCATTATACAGATGAAGATTTTGAGGCTAAGTTTCTTTAAGTAGTTTTTACAAAGCTCGAATGATAATTAAATTGGTTTGAAATAAGAAAGGAAGTAATAAATAGCAATCCTGTTAAATCAGTCAGCATGTTCCTTGCTCCACATGTGGACAGATACCTACAGCTTCATGTAGATGAGTATTAAATCTTCCACAAATGCTATTCATCTTGAAGTGCTATGATTTTGAGACACTACTGTACAATAGAACAGAGAAAGAACCAAACAAATTGCATTAGAACTAAAAAGTGTCCCTGCATAGCACAGGAAACAAGCAGACTGAAGTGACAAACTACACAAGAAAATCCGTGCCAGCTATGCTTACACATAATTATTATTTAAAATATATAAAAAGTTCAAAATATTAAACACTCAAAGAGTACCTAACCCAATCAGTAAGTAAATGATCAGAACAAAGTTCTCAAAGACATATAAGTAGCTAAAAACATTAAAATATTATCGAATATCTTATTCATTATGGAAATGAAAAGAATTGATACTGTCTTCTATGAGAATGACTATAATCCAAATACACACACACACACACACACACACACACACACACACACATTTGATTCAGCTATGAAAAATGTTATCATATTTGCAAGGAAATGGATGATGGAACTGGAAGGTATTGTAGAGGGAAGTTTCTGTCCCGCCTGGTCCTGCAGTCATTCAGTCACAAATAAACATACAGAGACGTATATTAATGATAAACTGTTCAGCCTATTAGCTCAGGCTTATTATTAGCTAGCTCTTACAACTTAAATTAACACATAATTCTTATTTACGTTTAGCCATGTGGCTTGGTACCTCTTCTCAGTAAAGCATTCTCATCTTGCTTCCTCTGCATGTGGCTAGTTACTGCAAACTGAGCCTTTTCTCTTCCCAGAATTCTTCTAGTCTGATCACTATGCCTATACTTCCTGCCTGGCTACTGGCCAATCTGTGTTTCATTAAACCAATACAAGTGACAAATCTTTACAGGGAACAAGGGCATTATCCCACAGCAAGATATTTTACTAATTTAAACAGATGCAGAAAGAAAGAAAGAAAGAAAGAAAGAAAGAAAGAAAGAAAGAAAGAAAGAAAGAAAGAAAGAAAGAAAGAAAGAAAGAAAGAAAAAGTAGTATGTCTGAACTCTAATGACAAATCCTAAAAGTAGAAATAGAGGGGGAACCATTAGGGAAAATGGAAGAAACAAGTGAGACACAGAATGAGGGAAAATTGTAAATGGAGGCTAAATATTATCAAATCACATGTTTGAAAATTATGACAATGAAACCCAGCATGGTGGCACATGCCTTTAATCCCTGCGCTGTGGAGACATAGGCAGATTCCTGCCTGATCTATGGAGCAAATTCCAGGGCAGACAGTGCTACAGAGAAATCCTGCCTCAAAAAATCATAATGTAAATAGTTATTTTGCACCATTAGTACATATTTATTTTATTTAAATACTTTATAATAAAATATATTTTGATCACCACTTCCCCTATGCATCTCCCTCCCCACCTAACTTTACATTCTTTCTCCTTCTCTCATAAAACTATAAAACCAAAGCACAAAACACATAAAAACTTGATAAATTATATGACAAATAAAATAATAAAATAGCAGGGATAGATTTTGTTTGGTTTTTAGACATAATGTCACATAGCATGTAGATGTAGATGATGATGGACTTGAAATACTGATGCTCCTGATTCTACCCTTCTGAGTACTGGGATGATAGGCATGTGTATCCACATTTTAGCATAAAATAGTGTTTTAAAGAAAGCATTATACAAGAATTTAGAGGTTCCATACTAATCAATGTTGGAGATGGAAAAGAGAGGAGCAAGGAGAGAAGGGAGGGTAGGAGGGGAGCTATCCCAGGTTTCTCTCCCCCTATGCCCAACAATACATTATTGGCAATTTAAAAGATAAGTAGGAAATAAGGGAATAAGTAGAGTTATTAGAAGGCCAAGACAATATATCTAAGATAAACTAATTAGTAAACTGTAAGAATTAAGGTAATTGTTTTGCCTGAGAAGGGCAGAAACTTACACAGCATGTAATGCATATTGTCATTTACATACATGTGCTCATCCCTTTATGACATAGTTCATCCTATTATAGGTTAGCAAGAGCCTTCATTTTTCATAAAATTACTGTCATCACAGTACAAAGAACCAATGGCCAAACTACTCAACTAGAATGTGACACTGACAGCAAAACATCAGCATGTTAAAAAAGAAGTATGCTAGGAATATTCTTTGCCAGCTTGTTTATAGATTAGAAAAAGCTGATGCCTTCCTTCCTCTGGCCTTATTGATGCAAGACCATAATAATTGACCCTCAAACTTGTACCTATAGAATTCAATCTAGAATTCAAGATCTTCTCCTGGGAATTAAAACTATTTCATTCATACGAAAACTAATGATGTTGGAATGGTCAAATTGGATAGCATCCACATATCAGGAAATGGAGATGAGAACATTTGAATTCAGTTTATCACTGATGAATGTTTATTAACTTCAAAGGGCACTAACAAACCAAAGGTAGATATCAAATGATATGCAGATTTAAACATCTGGAGATACATGTTAGTAATTCTATGATGAAATATCAAACTTTTCCTCTTCCCCCAAAAGTACAATTTAGTAATATTATCAATCAAAATAATTCATGAACAAAATAAGCAATTATACTCCACCTCATTTAATCATGACATCATGTAAGAGATAATAAATGGAGAAGAGCTTTCTTTATCATTATGAATAGCGAATAGACTAGATGTATCTCTATCCCTACCATCATCCCACACATGCCTATGTAGCTTGCTGATGCCTAACTTTACCATTTATTGCTTTATAATTTTGTGTTAAGATTCTAAAATATTTTGATGAGTATCTAGGCTTGAGTCAGTCAGACTTTTGACCTACACATATTAGCTACGTAGTTTGGAAAAACAAATGAATGTTGACTCTGAGTCTGTTTTCCCAAAATCATGATACTGCAACTAATATTACCAACTTTATTGACATCTACACACAATCCATGCCACATGTATATACATACACACATACAAAGAGAGAAAGAGAGAGAGCTGTGTCCATACGAACACAATAATAATAAATTTTAAAAATGATTCTAAAATACTCACATCACTCTCAATCACAAATGTTTCAGGACAGAGCCCCTCTCTTCTGTTTCAGATATCCTATCCTCTACTTTGAATGGAAATCAAGTTTTTAGAAATTGTTACTTGGATTAAAGTGCAAAATTTTTTTTCATAAGGGACATGATCAAATCTGAAAGGAGAAGGGATATATGGAGAACTATATTTGTTTGCTTGTTTGTTTTGAAATGAAGGGGAACTGACAGTCAGACATTTTACCTCTCACCATCAATACATTTCTCTCTCCAGAGGAGGCCCATGGAATAATTTTCTTCTTATATTTTCTAGAAAATGGCATTTTCTTTAATAAATGGCAAACACAAGCAGTACCCTCTATACTTTATTTGTGTGTAATATTATTGCTTGACTGCCTTATTAACCCAGAAGCTGGGATGAAACTGAAGGAAGGTGAGGCTAAAACTAAATAATTAACATTTTGTTCAACCAGAGCCCAAGACAGAGCCACATCAGTGAATATCTGGCTAGTCCAGGCAGATATCCAAAGTTTTAAAAGTAGGATCAACTACTCAAAATCATCACATGGGAGACATCCTATCCATAATTGACTTGAAATGCTACTTGAGCAAGATGCTTTATTTTATTCTTATATATAATAATCTAGTTGTTTACTCAAAAGCTAGTAGAAGTGAAATAATAACCTAAGACTGTTCTTTTAATGACATTGTGATGTGGGATTCCCCTCTGTATGCTACGAATGCTTTATTACCATTGGCTAATAAAGAAGCTGCTTTGGCCTATAGCAGGGCAGAATATAGCCAGGCTTGGAGAGATATAGAGAGAGTAGGCAGAGTCAGGGAGATGCCATGTAGCTGCCAAAAGAGAAGGACATGCTGGAAACTTACCAGTAGGCCACAGCTTTGTGGCGATACACAGAAAAATAGAAATATGTTAATTTAAGATATAAGAAATAGTTAATAAGAAGCCTGAGCTAATACAGTGTTGTAATTAATATAGTTTCTGTGTGATTATTTGGGTCTGGGTGTCTGGGAAACAACAAGCAGTCTCAGCTTACAATGGGAAACCATCAAGCCGTATGGTGCCCGTTCATATAGGGTTAACCCGTGTGACCAGCCATACACTTTGGGTCTGGGGGCTTGTATGCTCGCTCGGGGTTAGGAGGAGAGTAGATGAGAGCATGCCTGCCGCTCAGCACCCTCCCTGGGAAAGCAGCTGGATAGGGTCTGCTAGGTGTGCACAGGCAGGGAAACATGGCAGATTCCTGCCACCATACACAGAGACATTCCAGGCTGCACAGTGTGCTGCATGGCAGATTTAGCTTTTACTTACATGTAAAGGGTTTATGTGCTGCACGGTGCTTCCAAGAGTTGAGGTGGTGAGCACGGCTCCCACCCAGCAGTCCCAGAGCTGGTAGTAAACGTACCTCTGGCATATTGAAAGGCCAAGAGAGGTGGAGCCAGCATCTAGGGCTGCCGCAACCACACTGCTTACTATTTAAACATGTTCCTTGTCAGAAAAGGATTTCAGATACACAATAGGACAGATTCAGACATAAAGAACCTCAAAACGAGAACCAATGTGTTTAACAATGTAGATAGGCTTGAGAGAGAAAAAAACAAGCATAAACAGTTGTAAAAAGAAGCAAGTCTTTAAAGAGACAGTAAAAATAATATAAAAGGTGCAGACAGTCATAGATTAAAGGAGTAAAGGAAAATAAGCCACGTAAAGACAGCCTTCCAAACACTATGACCCTTTAATATATACACACCTCATGCTGTAGTGACCCCAACCATAAAATTATTTTCATTGCTATTTCGTAACTGTAATTTTTCTATGAATTGATATCTGATATTGGAGCCCCAAGGGGTTTCATCCCAAGTGTTGAGCAACTCTGGTTTAGAGGTAGGAAAAGGAAGGGAGAAGGGGGTAATTATATTATAATCTCAAAAAAATTAAAACAAATTTTAAAAGTGTAACCTTATTTCTTCTTAGTATATTCATCCACAAGACCAAAATTATTACAAAGGCTTCATGGTGCTACTACAAGAATGAAATGAAGTAATAGACATAAAAATGTCTGGGTCAGAGAAAATGCTCACTAAGTGTTAGTCCCTTTCATTCTGCGTATCACTAACTGATCTTTCATTTCTATTGAAAAGAATTCCTGCACTGGAGAAATTATCCCCATTTTGAAAAACTGTTCCAAAGCAAAAAGTTTTGAGCTTAAAATATGTCAGAGTGTAGTAGAATGCATAATCAGCATTCTCAGGAAAGCACCCTTGTTTATAGAGACTTTGTCTGGTCACTTTAGCCATGGTAAGCTTCTTTTATCACAATCCAGTATTACATTATTCTCGTCTTTACTCTATTATTAAGCTAGGTGAGGATGGGTCTTAGGTTGTGAGCTTTTTTTCATGCAGCCCCTGTTTTCCTCTACACTTTTTATTTCACTTGTCAGAATTTGCTGTTCTTCTGTTTGTCTAATTGATTTTCATAGCATAGAGGCAATTATAACTTATTATTATATTGTATTTTATAATTATAACAATGAACTTTCCTTAAATGAACAAATCACACTTCTTTTCAATAAATTGCAATGCTATTCTGTGACCAGCTCCCTCCTACTTACACTGATGCATCAGTCTATGGAGGTAGTTCAGGCATCCCGCTTATTCTACTCACTGGAGTGACAACCTCCCCTCACTCCATATATACTTTTATGCTCCGTTTTTCCTTTTTCTCCAAGGACACAAACACTTCTATTTTGCTTCTACTGGGAAGCCATATGCTTGAACTTATCTTAAGTTTGTGGTAAAAGAATTTTATTAAACTAGGAAATGATCTCTGTCTTATGAAGTGAGACAAGAGTTTATCACAGAACAGATGATACCGCTAACATCTGAAGTTCTAGAACATAGCTAAAGATGCAGATCGCTAAGAAAACTATACCCCAAACTGCAATCTTATTTACTTCCTTCCTCCTAATTATTTTTAAAAATGCACATAGAACATAAAGCTCAACCCTTTATACTAGAAAATGCATTGCTTGCTGCTGTGAGAGGGTAGCAATAGGCAACCCATGATCTTCAAAGAATATACTAACTCAAGGCATACTCCCAGGTTATCAACCTCCAGACTTATGGAAGGGGTTATCCGGGCTGCCACACATTTTTATCCACAAAGAACAAGCTTCAAAAACAACTCCTGTAATTTTTCATCATCCAAAGCTTGGTGGTGGGACACTGGCAGGGCACTTGCTCTTACAACACCGCTAGAAAATGCAAATACTTAGGAAGGTGGTAGGTAATTTATGTCGTCATTGAACAACATCAGGATCCATCCATCACTCATGGTGGCTCTATGTATTACCAGCTAGACAAGGAAAGTTAGAACTCAGTCAGTCCAATAAGTGAGTCTCTACTATGTGTCAAGTAATTTGCTAAGCAGTAAAAAGAAAGATCTTTACTGCTCTAGATCTCTGTGTAGAGAAATTCAGAACAAATAATAAAATAGAGACTGGGAATGGGAAATAGAATATCTCTTGGCATGCGTTGCAATGGCTCAGTACTTTTTAGTAAAGTTGACCATTGTTGAAATCATTGACAATCATATAATCCTTCAATCACTCTAACATTAAAAAGTGACACATTTGTTATTTTTATAAGACACATTAATTGTTATTTAAAAGATGGCCTCCAGCTATTGGAGGATGGATATGTCATAGAACAAGTGTTGGCAAAGAGGGGCAAATCACTGGAATGGAGTGAGAAATAAAGAAGAGCCAGGTTAAAAAATAATAAAGACTCCAATAAATACAGGCTTGTTCAGTGAATGCTCGAATACTTGACTAGATCCTTAAAAAGGGACTAACTGATGCCAGATAAAATTGATACATATTTGGCACTGAATAGAAAAAGGAGCTTCAAAAATGCTTAGATATGTGACTGAATGACTAACTTATATTGAGGCATTAAGAAAATGTAGGATGGTAGAAGTTCTTTAGGTTTGTGGTTTGTATATGCTCTGAAAACTTTCAAGATGTCATAGACTAGTAAGGGCAAATTATGGCCCCACACACTAAATCTGGCCACCACCTGTTTTCCTATGATCCATGAGCTAAAATTGGTTTTTACATGTTAAGTGGTTGAAAAAAATAAAAATAAGAGTAATATTTTGTTACAGGGAAAATACTGTGACATTGAAATTTTAGTGTCGGAAAAAAGTGCCACGTGAACAGTTATGATTATTTTCTTATTAATTATTTCAGGTGGCTTTGGAGCTACAATGGCATAGTTAATTACTTACAATAAAAACTCTATGACCTGGAAAACACAACACTTTTTACTATCTGACCATGTGTAGAAAAAGTTTGCTGACCTCTGACATAAAAGATAATGCCTATAAAGTTTCGCAGAATTGGATCTAAGACCCCTCTCACTAAAGAGCTGCAAACACCATTTTCTTATATGACGAGAGGAGATGTTAATAGTACCCCTACCTAATTCAAAAGAAGTAAATAATGAAAATGTCAGCACAGTACCAGTCATCTTTTAAGCATTAAATAAAGCAAGATTACTTATCACAATTCTGACTTATTCTATGAGTCAGAAACAAAAGACTTAGGAGTACGGACAATGTAGTAGTCCTAAATGGCATTTTTGCTGTTCTTTGCTGAAATGTATCTGACAAACAAGATGGTGGCCTGCAATCTGAAGAACTGCCCAACACCATCAAGTCACCATCAGAACTGTCTAGAAATAAAGCTGCTCACATACTGCTCTAAGAATCACTCCAGAGGAAAATGATAATGTCTTATTCTAGTCTGACTGGATAGTGTACAAAAATGGGGACTTCAGCTTTTAGTCGGCATATTGGTAATGCTAAGTGAGAGCTATTTGTTCCATTTTATCTAACTTCTGAATCCTTCATTTCAGCTAGTACCATTGTATGTGACTTCACAAGCCTCTTTCTTTTCTTTTTCCCACCTTTTATTGAAAGTAGAGGCTTTTTATCACATCCTGTATCCTGATTACAGTTTCCCATTCCTCTACTCCTCCAAGTTTCTCCTACCCTCCCTCCCATCTGGAGCCCACTCTCTTTCTGTCTCGCATTAGAAAGAGCAGGTTGCTAAGAGATAATACTAAAATATAACAACATAAAATATAATAAGATAAACCAAAACCTGTCACTTTGGAGTGGATAAGTCAGACCAAGAGAAGGAAAAGAGCCCAAGAGAAGACCCAAGAATCAGAGACACAGTCATTCATGCACTTAGGAGTCCCATGTAAACACTAAATTGAAAGCCATAATGTGTGTACAGACCTGTGCAGACCCAGTGCACGTTCCTTCAGTCTCTGTGAGTGTCTCTGAGCTTTGCTCATGTTGATTTAGAGGGCCCTGATTCCGTGGTGTCCTCCATCCCCTCTGGCTCTTACACTCTTTGCCTCCTCTTCCATGGTGTTCTCTGAGCCCTGAGAGGAGGGAGTTGATGGAGACATCCCATTAAGGATGAGTGTTTCAAGGTCTGTTTCTCTACCTACCCCCAACTTCCCATGTAATGATAACATCAGTAGTAAAATTTCACTTGCATTTTAATAAATAAAGCTTGTCTGGGGATCAGGCAACTAAAACAGCCACATTGGTCTGCCTTACAGACCAGCCAACAATGATATACACCTTTAATATCAGTAGCCACAATAACACACACCTTTAATCCCAGTAACCATACTAATTGCCACAGAAACCAGGCAGTGCATGATGTTAATCCCAGTGGTGCACACCTTTTAATACCAGTCTGAGAGAGGAATATAAAACAGGAGGAGACAGCTCTCAGACACAGTCTCATTCTGAGATTCCTGGAGCAAGATCGCCATTTTGGACTGAGGTTGAGGTAAGAGCCAGTGGCTGGCTGCTTTGCTTTTCAGATCTTCAGGTTGAACCTCAATTTCTCTCTCTGAGTTTTCATTTAATCATGCTTCAAAGTTCTGGCTGTGGGTCTCTATATTTGTTACCACCTGCTAGAAAGAAGATTCTGTGATTACGGTTCAATGAGGCACTATTCTGAGTATAGCAGATGCCACTAGGAGTCATTTTATCACTTTGCTTTGATGCTGCTGTAGTTTCTTTGTAGTTGTTATTGATTTAGACCATAAGTATTTGATTCTCCCTATGACCCTGGGATATCTAATCTATTGTTCTGGTCACCCGTGTGGTGATGGGTGTGGGTTCCATCTACTGGAGTAGGCTTAAGTCAAATCAGATCTTAGCTGGTCACTCCCACAAGTTTTATGTCACCATTGTCCTAGCATATCTTGCAGGCAAGACACCTTTGTAGGTCAAAGGTTTGTGGCCTATTTGGGGTTTACATTTATCTTCTGTTAATGTGTAAAGTTGCTTTTTGTACCAAGGACACTAAGCATAAGTGGGAAGGCCCCGTGAAAGCACTAGCTCAACTGCTCCATGTTCACTGAGATGTGTAGGTGTTGTCTTCAGCATTGGGACCCTGAGGTCAGTTTGTGGAGGGCAACAGATTGTCTTAGAAACAGCCTGGTTTGTTGGGGGGTTCCCACGGGACCACTTTGGCCAACAAATAAATTAGATGTATCTCAATCCCAGTACTGGAAGGTTCATTTGGTGACGAGGGATGGCCAGTTGAGACTCTGTCTCCACCATTATTTCAGGCTCATTCTTTTTATTGTTATCCCCTTTCCAATAAGCTCATACACTTGAGAGAAAAGATTGGAGATCATGCAACTTCATTAAGGCACACAGTTGAAGAAAATACTTCTTCTTACTAGTTTTAGTTTAAAATAAGAATTAACCATAGTAATCCATTGTAAAATGTTCTCTATAATCAAGTGTGCTTATAGTTCTGCATGAAGAATAAAACAGCATGGTAATCTTTTTTTCACTTGAAGAAAGAGGAAAAAGACAGAGATGGGGAGTGACAGGATGAAAGGGAGGGAAAGAAAGATAGAGAATGTGAAGGAGGTAAGGAGGAAAGAAGGAGGCAAGGAAGAAAGATTGGTGCATCTATCAGAGCAAAGTATTGGAGATGTAAGAATTCTTTGTTAGCAGCTAGTGGGAGTATATTGGCAGCAGGCATTCTGTAAACTTATTTAAGAATTGTTATTAAAATTGTATATATATATATATATATATATATATAACCTAAAAGTTATAGTTATTGGAAAGGACTTTCTGAATAGGACTCCATTTGAACAGGAATTAAAGTTAACAATTGGCGAGTGGGTCCTCATGAAACTAAAAGGCATCTCTACAGCTCAGGAAGCAATCAGTTCAGTGAAGGACAAACCCACAGGGTTGAAGAGACTGTCTTTGCAAGTTACATATTTGACAGAGAATAAATATCCAAAAATATACAAAGAACTCAAAAACAAAGAGTCAAGGAAACAAATGACCCAATTTAAAAATATGGTCTGGGGTTTTAAACAGAGAGCTCTCAATAGACGAGATAAAATTGGTTATGAAATGCCTCAAAAAAGTGTTCATCAACCTTAGCAAGTAGGGAAATGCAAATTTAAACAACTCTGGAATTTCATCTCACCCCAGTCAGAAAGAAAAAGGTTAAAAAAAATCTGAAAACAAATGCTGGTAAAGATGAAGGGAAGGGAAGGGAAGGGAAGGGAAGGGAATAAAAGGGAAGGGAAGGGAAGGGAAGGGAGACCCTTCATTCACTGCTGATGGGGACGCAAACTGCTGCAAGCACTCTGAAAATCAGCTTGGAGAATCCTCAAAACACTAAAAGTAAACCTGTCACATGACCCAGCTATAAAGTTCCTTGGCAGATAACCAGAGGATTGCTCTTGCCACTCCACAAATGCTTGCTCAACCATGTTCATTGCTGCCTTATTCATAGTGGATAGGACATGGAAACAGCCTAAATAGCCTTGAGCTGATTAATGGATATAAAAATGTGGAATATTATTGATCTGTCAAGAAAAACGAAAATTTTAGGTCAATGGATGGACTTAAAAAAGACTATAGATACTGAGTAAGGTAGTCCAGACATAGAAAGATAAAAGTTCGGGGGAGAAAGAGAAAGCGTGAGAAGGAAATAGGGAAATAGCAGGGCACCAGTGACATGAAGCAGGAAATGGAAAGATGATGAGGGGGCCTCTAACTGGGGGTCTGGAGGGATGTAATTACAGAAAGAAGAAGAGGAGAGAGGAAGGATAAATAATATCATGGTTCTCTGATAAACCTCAGGAGTCATAACTAATTATATTCACCTAAAGTTATAGTGTAATACATGCACACTCTTTATGGCACTTAGCCTGGCAGCACTCCCCACATGCTCCATAGATGAACAAAATTTCCTCCACCAGTCACAAGAAACTTCCTTTCAAGTTTTTGCTCAGGGTAGTCCAAATGACTCCCAAAACAATATTGACTATTTCCATTGTCCTTGAATGCCATTTAGAGGTTGAAGATCAGCTCCTATTGCTGAAAATGCAGCATACGTAGGACATGGGACTTGGATTGTTCAAGATGGATGTAACAGGAGAGTTTCCTTCCTACAGTCTAACTCCTGTAGTTCCAGAAAGCACTACTCAGGCTATCAAGGGAGGGAAAAAATTGACAGTCCTACCAAACTGATGAATCTGTAAACCGTAACAATGACCAATATGGCAAGATATCCATAAAGCTTAGTAGTGGCCCTAACATGTTGGTGGTAGCCAACAGCTACCTAGGTGCATTTCATAACCAATATCTGAGCAATGACATTATCAACCATTATCATAGTTTGAATATGAAGACCAAAAGGCTCGTATATTTGAATGCTTAGTGGCACTATTTGTGAAAGATTAGAAGGATAAGGAGGTGTAACCTTGTTAGAGGAAGTGTGTCACTAGAGCTGGGCTTGGAGGTTTCCAAAAGATCACACCAGGCCCATGCTTCTCGCCTCCCCTCTCTGCCTGTAGATGAGGATGAACTTTCAGCTCCAGTGTGCCAGCGTATGTGCCACCACGCCCCTAGCTATGACTATAAAGAACTTAACCTCTGAAACTGTAAGCAAGCAGCCAATTACATATTTTCGTTTATGAGTTGCCTTGACCATGGTGTCTCTTTACAGCAATAAAACAATGACGAAGACAGACATGCTAATGCAGAAGGATGAAAATCTCATGGGGTCCTGTCCCTAGAAAAAGAATTGCAAGCAACCAAAGAGTTCCTAGAGAGGGAAAGTTAGCCTCTCTTGTGATGAACCCCTGATTGTTGATCTAGTACAAAGTTGCAATACTTGAAGCCATGTGCAGATAAACAACACATATGGTCTCAGTAGGTTATGTTTATACAATTTATTCACATATATACATGCACATGTATATGTAACCATAGTAAACAAAAAGAGGTTTTTTCAGTTTGAGACTGAGGACATGGGAGTGGTTTCAGGGAGGCATGAGGGATCTAGAGGAAGAAAGGATTGGGGGAACCTTTAATTTAAAAGGTAAAACCATTTAAATCAAAAAGTTAAACAATGCTGGGTGGTGGTGGCAAACGACTTTAATCCCAGTGCTCAGGAGGCAGAGGCAGGTGGATCTCTGAGTTTGAGGCCAGCCTGGTCTACGGAGTGAGTTCCAGGACAGCCAGGGCTACCCAGAGAAACCCTTTCTCAAAAAAATGTTAAATGAATAAATATTTAAAATAAAAGTTCATAAATAGTTTGAATGTACTATGAGAGATCTTGGCTGTGGAATATAATGTAGTTTTAAGAAAAAGCAATGACGTGGATTTGGGCAGATTGATTAGTAAAATGTCCATAAAAATTTTAAACAAAAAATCAGTAATTATACAGGTATGCTCTTTATTGAAAATAACCACTGATAAGAACTTGTGTTTTTAAGTGCACAGTAAATTTTAGGTTAGTTGGTATGTCTAGTCTACAGAGATTGAGGATATCAGTATAAAGATTAGGCTAAAAATTTATTGTTTTTGTCTATCTATGCACTTTTACTTTAGTGTGTTTTGAAATGAGGTTTCACTATTTTTTTAATTTTAAGAAAATTGTTTTTTTCCTTGTGTTTCCATGACTACTAATGAAGTTGACTAATAATATATTGAAGTATATATTATTTATTTATTTGTTTTAATGAATGAAATAATTTTTTGCATCCCGACCACAGTTTCTTCCCCCACCTGCCCTCTTTTCAATCCCCATGCACTCCTCTGTTTCTTTTCAGAAAAGGGCAGGTCTCCATGGATATCAACTAGCCATGGCTTATCACGCTGCAGTAAGACTGGTACCTCATCTCCTGTTAAGGCTGGACAAGGCAACCTCATAGGAGGAAAGGGTCCAAAAATCAGGCAACAGAGTTTGAGACAACCCTCGCTCCCACTGTTAAGAACCCCACAAGAAGACCAAAGTACAAAACTGTCACATAAGTGCAGAGGGCATAGGCCAGTCCCATGCAGGCTCCCTGTTTGTTGGTTCAGTCTCTTTGAGCCTCTATGAGCCCAGGTTAGTTGACTTTGTGTGTTTTCTTGTGGTGTGCTTGACCCCTCTGGCTCCTACAATCCTTCCTCCCTCTTTTCTGTAAGAAAAACTGTCAATCTTTTCTTGCATCTAAAAAAACAATAATGTCAATTTATATGAAATATGATAAATCAACTATAACAAATATATAGTATGTTCCTAATCTTGAAAAATACAGGATAGCAAACTATCTTTGTGTATGTTTGTGTTTATTGGTGTAGTGAAAAATAAAGTTATGGAAATGAAATCACGAAGCTATTAATGTTTTTTATCTCAGTGGATTAAGATGAAGACTAGGGAAAACTGGCATTTTCTTTACACTTCCTTGTATGTTTTGACATATTACAAAATCAATAAAAGTATATACGCCATTGAAAAGGGTAAATGGAAATGTCTGGAAGAATAGCACCACTATGCTTTCAGCAGTCTTGGAGAAAGCACATATCGTGTGGGTCAAGCACCACTCTCTGAAAACTGGAAGCGCTCAGAGATAAAGAATCAATTAGATATGTCCTATAACTTGTGGTTGGATGTGTAACACAATTATTTAGACACATTTCCAAAGGTGAGTCACCACCCACCTCTCTCACGTATGCACTAGCAGATCTTGAAGACCCTCCTTAATGTTACAGCACTCTAAAGAGTATAACAGAGAAGACTGGACTAGTAGGTATTAACAGACTGTGATAAAGAGTGCCCTTACTGCGGTGATGCCTTGCAGTGGGAGGAGAGGTTAAGGAGCGAGGGAAGGAGTGGTGGCGATGTCTGCATTGCTTGGTGCTTGCTCCATATATATAAATAGCCAGCTATGCCTCTTCATTCTAGCCCAGTGTAGCATTTGTTCTGTGACCCTACATAAAATGTAGTCTCCTGGGTGTGACTTAAGGATAGTACATGCCCTTGCATTAGAAATAGAATTGCGGCGTCCTCTGGATAAACAGCCCAGGACCACAATGTACAGTACAAAAAAAGAACAATAATGTCATAGCTTCAAACAATCAGAAAAGACAGTTGTTTTAGTTTGATTTATCTTTTAACCCACCTTATTTCCAAATGCAAGTTCAAGGCAGATATTTAGTTTCAGCTTGAAATATTTCTAATTTTAGAGAAATGTGTCGTTTAGAAAATAGCTATTTACAAGCGGCCATTATCAGAGCCTTGTTCTCTAACTGTTCCAACTTTTACCTGTTTATAACATCTGAGTGTTCATTCTTTTTCCTTATTATGACTTCCCATTAGAAGCACTCAATGACAGCTTCGGCGCTCCGCTCCCCGAAGTCTTCATTCTCTTCGAAATGCTAGCCATCCTTTCCAAATAAGTCCTCATTTCAAAATTATTCAGCATCTTCCTTTTCTTAGGCAAGAGACAGTTCTGCTTCTTTAAAACACAGCTCTCTGAAACAGTTATTCCCCTAAGAGTCCTTCACACAATCCAGCGCACACTTCAGACGATTGCCCCCGATTTGGTTATTTTATTGGCCTGTATTATCACTGTAGCACCAGATTAATACTACCTGTTTTTATTGGTTTCTCAAATTCCAACTTTGTGGACCAGTTTTCTAAGCTTAGCCACAAGGATTTTATTTGTATCTACGTAAAATACAATTTGGTTGGTATAGGCCAATAATTCTAGGTTTTTGAACAGTGTGACTGTCTTCAAAATGGACCTGCAGTTTTAATGTTCCAGCTAAAGCCCAGAGAAAATGTAAAATATGAGGGAGGGGGAAAGTGAGAGGAACAAGGAAACAAAGGCCAGCATGAACTGCCCTTCGTCTGTGCTTATTCCTTGTTCCAGTTCACTCTGCTCCCTTCCTCCCTTTCCCAACCCCCTACTAATTCATCATACCAGTTTCCTGTCAGCCCAGGTCTCATCTCTAGTTTTATCTTCTCAGCTTTTCTGCTTCCCTGCCTCCCAAACCTAGGCCCAATTTATTGCTTCTCTCCTCTAACCTGTTCTGGCCTTGAGACCCTTTCCTTTGAACTAACCCTAAAGACTACCTCATGACTTAGCCAGATCACTTCTCAATCTCTCCTCCCTTCTTTGTCTGACAATAATCAGAAAAATACATAAATCTGTAAACGAGTAACACTGCCAACTTTGAGTTCATCAAGAAAAGTTATATCCAGGCCTTTCATGTTGCCACCTAAAACATAAATGAATAAGTTGAACCAGGAGCCAAGAATACAAAACCTGTTTCATGTTCCTTTTAGAATAGCTTTGCTTAAGTTTCTACTTCTCTTTTCCTGAAGTTTAGCACATCTAATATCTTAAGACTACTATCTCTATGGGTCTATATAGATTTAATTTTATTTTAATACATTTTAATTTTAATTCTTAAATTCTCACATTCCAAGCACTTAGGCATATGGTTCAACTAGATATCATGGCTCTGTAATATGGATACAGAATATTTTCAATTATACAGCAGTTCTTTTGAACAGCACTATTCTAAAATACTTGATTATTCTAAAAATAACTTTTAAAGATTTATTTTTATTTATGTATGAGTGTGTCTGTGTCAGTGTGTGCTTTATATATTCAGGTTCCCATTCAGACCAAGAGAGGACGTCAGATGACCCTGGAGCTAGAATTACAGTGCGGTACCTGATGTGGGTGCTGGGAATCAAATTCAGATCCACTAAAAGAACAATACTACCTGTTCTTCATAACAGAGCCATTTCTCCATCCGTTTTTGCATTTTTGTATCAATATTGTAAGTTCACTTTATTTTCCATAGATTCATTTCCTTCTATTAAACTGTTTTCTTTTGTTTAATATGCTTAACTGTTTTCTTTTCTAATATGCTTATTTTTGCTTTGGTTGTATTATTATATTTTATTCAATAATAGATCATGAAATCATATGTGTATGTAATATATATATATAGTGTGTGTGTGTGTGTGTGTGTGTGTGTGTGTGTGTGTGTGTGTGTGTAATGGTCCATTTGATAATTAACCCAGTCAACTAGTTATTTAGTGCTTTGTAATATGTCATCCCTAAGGTGAATTGCTTAAAAAGTATTTTTTCTCCCTCATGTTTCCTATATGTCAGAAATTTGGGAATATATTCTTAAGGTTTATCATGTTGCATTTGGATTGTTTATTATTTTGGTTTCATTGGGAACTTAAAATCTACTTACAAAGTAGCACACTCACATGGCTGCCAACTTAGTGACAGCTCTTGGCCATAGAATTTGCCACAAGGCAAACTTCAGGGTAATCGAGGTGGAGAAAATGGCTCTCCCCCATATTGTGCAATCTGGGACAACTTTGTGGCCTGATTTTACAAGTCATACATGAGCATGACCGCCATATTCTACTGACCGCACAAGGCCGGATATTAGACAATGTGGGAGGAGATTACACAAGGTGAGTAAGGATGTGTAATTTACTAGGGGTTATGATGAAGGCTTGCAATTACACCATTCAAAACAAGGAAGGGAACGAGTTTGTTTTATCATGGCCCATTATAAGTAAACTTTTGCTTTCTCCTGCGGAGCCTCTCTTAGGAGCCATTTTATAATATACTGTGAGAATGTCCGCAAGAATCAATGTCCGCAAGAATCAATATCAAATTTGTTATTCTATACTTTCTGGAATCCATCTTTTTGTCCTGTTGTAAATTTTGAATTTTGCCTATTTCTAGACTTGTGGCCCTTCTATTATGTTTAAAAGAGCATAACAATTGAATCTATAGTTTTTGTTGTTTTCTTATTGTATTTTTATTTTTTGAGTCTAGACATTTGTTCTTAAACACCAAAATGCCCCCCAATCAATTTCCTTTCCTCTTCAACCTCTGTATTAAACCATGTCACTGTATTTTTTTTAATACAGTAGTATTCACTCAGAAATTGAGCTTTAAATCTGAATTATGTTCAGCTGATTTTTTTTACAATTGGGATATTACTTCAATTATGGAAAGCAGTACATTGAGGATCATGCTATGTTGTGTAATCCACAGGGTCATTATCACTCTAACATAAACTCAGCTCCCCCAAAGTATGTGATTCTTCTTCATAGTTCTCTTTTACACAAAGCATGCGTGTATAAGCACACACATACACACACAGAGAAATTGGGTTATTTTGCCAGCATTTTAATATTTTTAAGAAACTTGACATACTTTCATGCGATGAAAATATATATGAATATATTCATGTGTATTTTAAGTATGTAATAGATGAAGAATTACAGTAATTGGTTTATTTCCATTACTCTTGGATCACATTTTCTTAAAATGTATCTGCTGAGAACAATTTACTGATATCTACATATATATGCATAAATTAATTCTGATTTTGAACAAAAAAATCCTTATGTTCTTAAAAATTGATTTTTGTTGTGTGTATGCATGGTATCAGTACTGCTTCTTCCAAACAGTACAGTGATCTGGAATTAGAAAAGTCTTGCCCCATAGTTCCTTATATTAGTCAGTACCCACAAACAACAATATTATATGTTTCCTCTATCCTTTCTTTTATCTCCAGATAAACACTATCCATCCTGCTTTTAGGATAAATTCCTTTTCTATATAGACAGATAATTTCTTGAAGTTCAGTACTAAAATTTCTTGGGCATTTCCTCTTTTTGAAAATATGTATTTTCTAGCTTTGCACTCTTAACTATAATTCCTTTTTAAACCCTGACTGGTATTACTGAAGATTTTTAGATACCCACACATTTCAATTTTCCTATGTTGTCAGTATGTAGTACTGGCCCAGCCAAATCCAAGTTATTAGGTGTGAAACTTTCAGAATGTAGGGAACTCACTTGGAGCAGGAATACAGCAATATGAATGCAGTATTACTGGATTGTCCTAAGACCTTGAGCAACAGTCACTGAAGCTCATGATTCATTGCATTAGCGTTTCCCGTTAACATGCGTCTGTGTGTATCTGTAAGAATGGTCTATCTTTTAAAACAAGAAAAGGCTAAGAAGAAAGGGAAGCTTGACGATCAGTTTCAGAATCTGGCTCTTGGTTCTAGTGTCCCTAGTTTAATTTTCTTATAAAACAATTGACTTCACTTTGAGGAGTAGCATTCCAGTTTTCAAGAGCAACGAAGCCATGTTCAACCAGGATCAGGTTTCCAGGGCCCCATTTTAGAAACAAGCATAGCTCAAACCAGGCTGAGTCTAAGAGCATTCCATGACAAGCAACAGAAGCGTTGCAAACTATGGTCAGAAGGCACATTTCATGACCTTTAGCCTGACAAATAGTCTGTGGATTGTTGCTTTATCTCCAAAGGAGGAGCCCATTGGAAATAGAAAAAAACCATGGTAGATTGCTGCGAACTGTTGCAGAAACTGTGTTGCAAAGACCACCAGCAAAATCTCATCAAGTCTTCAGCACAGCACTTCCCAAAGTTTTCCTCCCCTTACTAGGACTGCTTCAGACTTTTAGACAGACATGCTGCCCCTGTTGATTCTAAGATAATGAATCGGTAGCGTTTTGAATAACATTGTATACCCTTGCTTCACTATTCCTTCCCAGGACCCTGTGCTGTACACGATAATAGAAGTTTTTAAGTTATTAATTCATTTTTAGAAATGACGTCTTAGAGAAAACAACAGACCTTTTGTTTACAGCAGTCAATTTTTTTTCTTATTTTGAGACAGGGTTTCTCTGTGTAACAGTCCTGACTGTCCTAGAACTCACTTTGTAGACCAGGCTGATCTCGAACTCACAGAGAACCTCCTGCCTCTGTCTCCTGAATGCTGGGATTAAAGGCCTGTGCCATCAACGTCCAACACAGCAGTCATTCTTAATCCTCACTAGTTTTCCATGGCTTCACTAAACCACAGTGAGTTATGGTTCTAAAGTATTGACTGGAAAATTCCAGAAATAACTGATTTATAACTTTCCATTTATTATTTTCATTGAAGTATACTATTATAATAGTTCGGCTCTATCATTAGTTATTGTTACTTTTGTCAATTCTAACTTATAACAGGTATCAAGTATGGGAAAAGGATAATAGGTGTGTATGGAGTTCAGTAATTGCTGTGAATTCTGATACCTACTGTGGGTCTTGGAACATATTCCCTTAAGATAAATGAGGAGGCATTGTACCTTAAATTTTTAATAAAGCATTTTATAACATTCAAAAATGTAAAGCAACATTACATGGTGATTGGCATATATTCAGGATAGTAAATGCATAAGTGAAAAAAAGGAACAACAATTAAAAATCTTTTTATTGTTTTTAGAGCATCTTGCTTCTGCTTCTAGAGACATCTGGAATCTTTGAAACCCTTACTGTTTATGAAATATACCTGGGTTTTATAGCATTAATCTTTCAAGACTATTATCATTAGCCAAGTCTATGAAAAAATATGTAGTTCTTTTTACAAAGATAAAAATATTGAATTGTAATTTGATTTTCTATTAAAAGGTACACAGAAAGGCAAGAGAGGAGATGTACTCAAGACCAAAGAAGATAGAGATGCACAGTGGGCCCTTGGGGGATTAAACCCACTCTTTCCATCATTTTCCAGTGCTCTTTTCAAGTGACTTACTAGTTTGCTGTTACTTTGCATTTAGTGCGGCACATCTGCTAAGGAGGATTTCTCCAACACAGCCTCCTTTCAGATCCTCAGCGAGTACTGTTTATGCCCAGCCAAAACTCTCTCTGGGAGAAACATTCATGGATTTCAAAAACTATTTTTTATTTATTCTTTGAGAATCTCATCCATGTACCCAATGTACTTTTATCATGTGGACTCTTTTCTTCAACTCCTCCAAGACCCCTCCCACCATGTCTCCGGTTCACCGACGTGTAGTCTGAGTACGGTTCCGGCTGCCCCTGTGAGTGTGAGTTGTGGACCTCCATTAGAGAAAGGACAACTTACCAGGGGCAAAATCAGGAAGAAAACTGGCTTCTCCTTCCCCAGCAGCCAACAACTGCTAATAGCTTCTCTCCTAGAGGCAGGGATTCATGAGCCCCCACCCCATCCATGGTGGAATCTCTACTAAGCCACTGCAGGTCTTCTAATGGAAGATTTTTAGGGCACTGAAGGGGGTTTGGGAACTTTCTGGACACATCTTCAGCTTCAGGTCTGTGAAATTTCCCTATTAGGTACTCCTCCACCTGGTGCTCTTTGCCCTGACAGTCATAGTTCCCTTAGGCAACTAGGTTACAGAGCTCATGATATTTCTGGTAGGAGGGCTTGAGGACTGGAAGGGGAAAGAGGGAACTGGATAGCTCAGGGGCCTAGCTAATGACATCTGATCTCACTTACCCTTGGGCTTTTTTGAATCTGGCTCCTCTTCATACAGTCTTGAAATATGCACCAGCCCTTCCACAGCCATTGACAAGTGGTCTCTGGAGCCAGACTGCCTGAGTGGGAAGCCAGGATCATCTAATTACTTACTACCTGTGAGGCTTTAAGCAAGCCAGTTCTTCGCTCTCTGCCTCAATTTACCTAACTAAACAATGAAGACTATAATGAATACATTAGAAAAAAAGTGTTGGCAAAATTAAGGAACTACTACATGCAAAGCTATTAGTGTGGCACACAGGGTAAACCTTTTCAGTAAACTTTAGTTATAAAATATATCGACAACCAAAAGTTGAAAAGTTGAGGCTCAGGGTCTTAAGAAAACGTAATGGGTTGGACAAAGGCAGTGTGGAAAACTTTGGGATCTAAAATGGGGGCAGAGAGTTCATTTCTGGCTAAAAGGCAACCTGACAAATTCCTGGACCTTGGACAAAGTAGGATTACTTTTATGGCACTTGAGGTCAGGAGGGAGGGACGGAAGGAGAGGAAGGGTGGAGGCCGTGTGGGAAGGGGCTAGGGACCTGTGGACTGTGGGGTGAGGGGAAAAGTGCTGAGGTCGGGAAACAGGTGCCCTGTTTCAACATCACTCCAAGCTGAGCCTCCAGGGTGGGTTCTGTTTGAATCTGCTGGTGCAGTAGTCAGGTCGCCTTCCTCCAAGTGAGCCTCAAAAATCCCCTAAATGCCATCTTAAAAGGTAAAGTGTCCACATTCATCCTTGCCTTCTTCTTCCCTGAAAACTATAACCAAAAAAAAAAAAAAAAGCCAAGGTTTTTCTGTGGAGTTCTGGTGAAATATCTAGATTCTGTGTGCCCCACCCACAGGAGTCCATGCAGACACTTTAACTAGACCAGCTCCTGCAGTTTTCCAACGTGTGGCTAGAGAACTCAAAGATCTAGCCTGGATTCTCTTGCTTGGTCCGGAATTGCTTTCTCAGGCTGAAACAGTTGGTCACAGGAACATTTCCCCACCCCCCACAGTCAACAAACAACAGCAGAGGTAAAAATGTTAACTTGTGAACATGTCTTCCCTTTAACAAAGAAAGACTATCCTAGGAGAATCTTCATAGTTCCTTTAATTGTATTCCTTGATTTTCCTGGCTTGGTTTCTTAAAACAGGACATACATACAAAGTTGTAATTTTCGATGAACTGCAAATCTTCCATTTTAACATTCCGAAATTTTATTTTTCCTACTTCCACTTAGGAAAACCCAGAAGCATTTTACTGGTCACTCAGGAAATCTTAAATTGTTTTAAAGGAATAGGGTTTTGTGTGACAGGGTTGTCAAGATTTGAGTTCTTTGATAGTGTAGTTTCTGTGATTACATATATATGTATATATTTATATATATTTGGTTTTAGAAGTTTTGATTCAGAACACTCAGGCTTGTTATTTTGAAGGAGGTGGTGGCTGATTGTTTCTGTAGCCTTTAACAGAGAATCTTTAAGTAGCTAGACCAGGTTCCTTGGATAAGCTGTAGCCATTACAGAGCTCACGGAGACTTCCAGATAAAGGATCGTAAAGAAGTCAAACTCTAGCGTTGAAACAGACAGAAAATAAACAAAATTCACTAACATATAAGAACAATAATTACAAAAGTTCAGACGCTGGGTCAGAAATGACAGATTCGAGGACAGTGTGTGTGTGGGGGGGATTATTCCTATAAATCTTCCTAGGATAGGTAACAAAATTTGTTCGTTTAAAAAAAGAAAAAGAAAGAAACAGGAAACAAGGTCCTAAAAGCATCGCGACCTGGAGTTCTGGTGCTCAAAGCTCAGAAAGCTCGCTCCGGGGAATGTAAGCAGCTTCAGGGCATTTTCTAAAGTGTTCTTTGTAGTGCGCAAGAGCTTTAGTATGCGGTTAGTTATACGCACTGGCTCCCTTTTCTGTAAATGCTTCAAGAGGCAACTTATTAAAGTTTGTCATGTAGGAACCAAGTGTCAACCTCCTTGCGCTTTGTGGAGAAACAGGGGCGCACAGCTCCGGAGCCCTTAAAAGTTTTGCAATGAATGAGTGAATGAATGAAACCGGGCCGGAAAGTGGAGGCTGGAAAGCAAGCAGAAACTTTCTGGGCTCACAGCAAGCTCCAAGCCTGCAAACTTAGGACCCGCAGGACAGCCAGGGCTGCTGACTCTGGGTCTGTGTCTCTTAACCCAAACACCTGTTCACAGGTGTGGTTTTGCCTGAGCTGCCTCTGCCAGACGCCAATTTGCCCCGGGGCTAGAGGAGTTGCCGACGCAGATGCCTCCAGGGGGACCTAAGGAACTTCGTCCTTTCTGTCCTGTTCGGTGCTAAAGGCTTTGAAGATCATGCTGTAGCAGCCCCGGGGACTCAGTTTCTCCATTCGCACTAGGGTGTACCCAAGTCTGGTCCCTAATCGGATGAGCGAATCCTTTCCCTCTCTTTCCTTATTCTTTTTTTTTTTCCTTCTTCTTCTTCTTTAATCGATGGAGCGATTAAACGAGAGGGAGCGAGCTAGAGAACCCAGACCACTAGGAAAGTTACAATGTTTCTTGGGGGGAGATGACGGTGCGGGTTGTTTGGACTGTGGCAGGGCTGTGGGGCCCAGACTGGGAGCGGCGCTGAGCGGGACCGGTTTTCCGGGGCTGGCAGCTGCCTAGCAAAAGTTTCCTGTGGAACAGTGGCCGGCGGGGGCGGGGGCGGCAGGCGCAGCCCAGGACCCGGGGGCGGGGTGCGGGCGGCTAGGGGCCGGCCCGAAGACCGTTAGAGGCTCCCTCTGCCCCCGGGCCCCCCTGGCTCGCCTCCCCGCTGCGCGGCTGCCCACCTGGCGACGTGACGCTCCACCAATCCCCTTCGAGCTCCTCCGGGCCCCTTGGCCTTGCACCGCCCCCCTCCTCACCCTGAAAGGCGCACCCTGCCCGGACCGCCCTGCGCTCTCGCCGCGGAGCACCCTTCTGGCTTCTTCGTCTCTTGGACGGACGGACGCTGGAGCTCTTCTCTTGCCCTTAGCCCAACTTTCTTTCCCGCCTCTCGAAAACTCGAGCTTCCCTCTTCCTCCTCCCTTAAGCTTGCTCTTTGCCACTCCATTTTCCCCCTCCTCTCCCACGCCACAAACCCACCTCCCCTCTCCTTTCTCCCATCCCCTCCTCCCTTCCCGGGACCCCCTTAAACCCTTCTTCCTCCTTCAACTCAGAGACTCAGTCCCAGCGCTCCTGCTTGGACTCCGTCTCGGTCTCCTGCTCCGGTTCTTCTCGAAGTCATGGCAGGACCTGGGGGTTGGAGGGACAAGGAGGTGACAGATCTGGGCCACTTACCGGTAAGTAAAGGACTCCAGGCCATCGCCCTTCTTGTGCGCTTCTTCCCCAAGCCTGGGGAAGAAAGCCCACACCCTCCAGTGCCTAGGCCAGGACTTCGATGGGCTGTGGCTCAGGATGGGCCAGAGAAGCTCCTGTGTGGAGTCAGCGTCCCTGGGCTCCTGGCTGAGGTGAAGGCCACAAAAAGCAAAGGGATAGGGTGAGGTTGGGGAGAAAGAAGTGGGTGCTAAAGGGTGGGACCTTTCTTAAATAGACCCAGCATTGTCTAGCAGCGCTGGGTACCTGTAATAGCAGCTTTTGGACAAGTGGCTGACGACCTCCTTTGCGTTTTTTCCCCAGAAGAGATCTCTCTACCTATGGGTGACTCCCTTTAAAAAAAAAAAACAAGTAATGAGCACTAGAAAAATGAAGCATTGTAGTCACACTATAGTAGCAATTTCTAAAACTTTACTCTTACCAGGGAATGTTCTCGACTTAGTGTTGCTGGAGTGAAAAGAACTCGACGCTGCCTGGAAAAGAACTGAATTCTGAACATGGCCTTTTAATTTTTAAAACAATGTATTATGTCCGCTGGATAATGAAATATAATTCTTTGTTTGTGGTTATCATGAGCAGGGTCTCCTTTTGCTCCATGTCCCATTGAAAACTGATTGGTGAGCCATTAAAGCCATCTCAAACAACAGGCTTACTACTGTAACAACACCGTTTATTTCATTGGCATCTGGTTTCTGGCTGATACTGGATCCCACCCAAATCCATTTTTCAAGTTCCCTTTTTAGATTGGCATTTTACTTGCACCCAATCTTGAATGCAAACGTCTGCTAGACTCTCCAAAGGAGAACTAACCAGGCACTGTGTTGGAATGATAGCCAAGCATGTGGAGTTCGGGGCAATGGCTTCCTTGCCTTGAGAAAAGCTAAATATTAACCGTGAGGTTATAGGACTGTTCAAAGTCATCGTGACTTAATTAATTTTGTGAATGGTTGGCATTTAAAGATACGTGTTGTTAATGATGGCAGATACCTGACTTCCTAAAAATGGGCCCCTCCCAAGGCCTCCTTTTATAATTTCACAGTATGTGGTGTGGTGTGGTCTGTGGTGAGGGGAGGTGATCTACATGGCTAATATTTTAGCAAACTGTTATCAATCAGTAAAAGAACATTTTTCAATACAAAACTGTCACATGTCAATTGTTAGAATTGCTGTTATTGTTGCAACTTCATAAAGTAAGATCAGAGAATTTAAAAAACTTAAACCATTTTCATCCCACACACACCTGAAATCACTTCTTTTCCAGGGTGGACACATGCGATGTCTGGATTATGGAGGCTTCAGTTGGTGAATTGCCTTCTGAGCAGAATTTTTCTATGCAGTCTAAGGTTGATTTGATTCTAAATAAGACTGTAAAGCCCGTGAGTGATCTCCTTGCCTCCTCAGCATTCTCCGTGTGTGTGTGTGTGTGTGTGTGTGTGTGTGTGTGTGTGTGT
>PVIU01007907.1:0-87822 GCA_004026605.1 Ondatra zibethicus | reverse complement strand
AAGGGACAAGGAATAAGATGCAGCCTTCAAGCATCATCTACTTGCTACCTACTTTACCCAAATAGTTCCACCCTTCTCACAATCCACTCAACTATGATCATATACATGGGTTAATTCAATAAGGATGTCAGGATTTTTGAAATTTTAGTAGTAATAGTGGCTAAGGAAAAAAGAAACTACACTTTGCAGGCTCATTGTGCGCTAATTCATTAAAATTTTAAAACAATGTCTCTCATGGAAAAAGATGCAATTTGTTGATCTCAGACTCAAAAAATGTAATGTTTTACTAAACATGTTTAGTAAAAAAATAAAGATTATATCATTCCCCAATGAGGAGAAATATTTTCATTGATTTTTTGCTGGCATATGTAAATTAGAGAAAACTTTATATCACTAAAATATTAAAAGGCTCAGTATAAGGCCATAATGACTGATTATAAAAATAGGAAATCTTTAACTAAGAAAAACAATTTATAAAGATATCAAGAGAGGTCATGTTTCAATTGCCCTTGGGTTTATAGATTGTCTCTTCTTTTATTTGTCTACACATATTCTGATGTCGATGAACCCAATTAATTGAAATTTGAAATGATTCATTTGCTATAAACCTATATCCTGAAAGCCAATAACTGAGGAGAACCAAAGAATTATGTTACTGGTATATATTTAGAGAAAATAAGACAAAGGGGATTAATTTACATACAAAAGTGAAAGTTAACCAGCAGTATTCCAATACTTAATAAAAGTTTGGTAATAAACAAAATATATGTGTGTGTGTGTGTGTCTGTGTGTGCATGTATATATGTTATTTAGATTTATATTTTTGCTAATAGCAGACAGACTTCAGATGTAAGAAATTTAATTTATGTGTTCCTATAAAACAGATAGGCATAGTGGGTTATCATGATTAGAGGCCAATTGCTATAGATTGTTAAATTCAATATCTTGCTTGTCATGGTCGTATTATGGATACACACACACACACACATTCAATATCATAAGATATGTACCCAAAGTATTTATAACTTTGTATCATTTATTTCCTAATAAAGCCTCCCAATGCTTTTTGTGATTTCTGCTTTTATTCAGCACTTACCAGACTGATTTTATTAGTCTTTAATCTTCTCATCAAGACAGAAGGAGTTGCACGAAGACACAGATTATCTCATTTGCCCTTCAGTTATCTTCCCCCAAAATTATTTTTTTAGATTTATCTCTTGTATGTTACTTTGATGAGTCAGTTACTATTTATACTGAGCTCATCAAGTTTATGAATTTGATTGTTTGAATGATAAGCAATGGCAATGCTAAGTGAAATTACTATTCCCACATCACTCTATCAGTGGTCTGTTGGTTTCAACCTCAAGAATCTAATTTTAGCAAGATAGGTTTGGGGATAAGGTGAAAGGGGTATGATATCTAAATCTCACATAACATACCTAGCTCAAACTTACCAAATGAGTTTCATGTTGGAAAGGGAATTAGTTCAGGAATCACACAGTTTTCAATATTAAAAAAGAATATTTGAAGAAATTGATAGAAGCAAGAACCTAGAAAAGGAGTAAATAAAAAGTTGATGAAAATTCACCAGACAAGATAAAATTAAGGCTGGAAATCTAGGAAAAACCATCTTAAGAGAGAAAGTTGGTATAATAAAGCAGAGAACTAGAAAAAGGTCTATAGTTGCTACAACAATGTCAACAATGAGGACACCAAGCACGGAGCTGGGATACAAACAGCAGTGGGTGGTAGAGAGTTCTGGTTGGATAGAAGCTAATCCATGTGTAAAACTATTGGAAGGAAATAGGAATAAGTATGACACTCGTTACTGTATTCTTCTCAACAAATTTCTTACTAAAAAAGACATATATATTTTAATTGAAACAGAAATACATTACATTTTCCCTTCCCTTTCTTCCCTCAAGTCTCTCCGAGTTACCTATCTCTTAAATATTCCCACACCAACAACTACTCTCAAGTAGATAGCTTTCTTTTTCACACACACACACACACACACACACGTTATATGTAGTCATATATATAAACCCATAGTTATGCATATATCTTCTTTGATGATAGAATATAGCAAGGAATTATGTTGATCTAGCAAAGTAGGCAGTAGTATATTCTTTTCTAAGACCCATGACCTCACTATCCATGGGAAATTGGTTATATTTCAAGTACTAGGCATGCTTCTCTGCTTGTTGATGGAGATTTAAATTCAAATACTTTTGAACTATGGCTCCAACCTCAAGAAGTCATATTATTTTATACTTACATAAATTTATACATAATGCATACATGATATTGTGATTAGACTATCAAAATTCCTTGCTACATTCTAAATTTTATCATTATACCCACAGATAAGTAAAACTATAATTTATCATGGAAGAAGTCTCTTTATAGCAAATGAAGGCCATACAGAAAATCAAACTGGCCAAAATACAAAGATCATTGATAATGAGTAGCTCAGCCCTAACAGGTACATCTAAATTCCATCTCTCTCTCTCTCCATACATATACACATATATGAAGTTATATCATATGAAGTTAGAGCTACAACGTTCCACACATAAAACGTAGATTAACAAAAAACCCAGTGCAAAGGTACAAGAAACCTCTTTTCCAGATGGTCAATCATTGTAGTGCAATGTTTCCCTTTGGATTCTTTCAACACTTGATGGGGAGTCCTTTTCTTCTGAAGATGCCATGCTCACTCAGGACATCAGACACAGATAGTTTGAGCTGCATACTATCTGAAAGCCCCATTCCTGAAATCTGGATTCTGTGGTATGGGATATTACTCTGCATGGTTTGAAGGGAAGAAAGCATTTAACAGCCTTACACAGATGCAACGCTTAAGAATCATGATCTGACTAGCATGGTAATCCCTATTGGTACAATAAATAGCCTCTCATTTTGTAATGCATTATAATTATCTCTATACTTCAATTATTTAAAAATTCAGTTATTATACTTCTATAAACTGTAACAAATAACTTTAAAATACACCAAATGACAAAAATACCAACATAGAAAAGAACTCAATATCAAACAACTCAAAAAATTATATTTTCTACTAATGAAGGAGAGAACACTTACTATTATACAACACTTATCACTAATTTAATGCCTCACTTTCATTGAAAGGCTCTGAGATGTATAAATTACTATATACCAAATTATTTACTGATCATTCTAAAATCAGAATTTTACAGGTGGATAAAAAGAATGACTAGCATATGGTTTTTAAAATATTTATGTTTCATATATTGCATTAGGCAATAGCCAATTTAGCTTATGCCTTCTTAACCTTGAGAAGATCAAATATTTCCCAAATTACTTTATTTTTTCACCCTTTTCCTTTTTTTATTCTTTTTCAGTAAATATTGATTTTCTTTCAGTTTTTTCTGTTTGGGGAGTATAAAGAGAAATACCATACAGTCTTCTATATAGGAGATCTTATACTCATACTTACAATGGAAGGAACAGAAACATTTCCTTGTAAAAGGTGTAAGAAGCAATCGACAATACAGAGAGTAATACTATCACGTGTGGAATCCACTAGAGTCAGCAGCTCCAAAGAAGCTATAAGTGGTCTAAATATAAATGATGAGATCTTTTAGAGCAGACACAAGAACAGATGAACAGCAAAGAAATAGTGTGAAATTGTGTTCACAATGGCAAATAATTGATTTTCCTCAGAACAGAATGCTCATAACAATCTTGAGACATAAGGCTGGAAGAAAGTAGGAACATATGAAGATAGTTGGTGTGACCTTGGGATTTCTGTTTACCTTATGATTATGTAGATTCAATGGAAAGTTTAAGCATAGAAATCATGTCCTCATATGCCTTGTGTTTTAAGTTAAAAAGGGAAGTATATCAGGAATACCTCTGGGTACTAGAGAGAAAGCTACTGTGTTAAGAAAGCTTACTGTTCTTGAAGATGTCCTTGGATTAGTGCCTAGTTCTGATGTTAAGCATCTCACAATGGATTTTAACTCAAGTTCTAGAGAAAATCATATACTCTAGCCTCCAGGGGCACTTGCATGCATGTGGTGCAAAAAAAAAAAAAAACTCTCATAGGCACAGATATGTACAAAAATATTCTTTTAAAGAAACAGCTCTAGGGACATGAGAGATAGTAAGAGCATTGACTGATATTCCTGAGGACCAGGTTTGAGTCACAGCATGCACTTGGAGGCAGAGGACATCCAACAGCTCTGGCTTCTGGTACGCAACAACCTCTTCTGACTTCCTTGGGCACTGAACTTAAGTGAAACGGAATCTCACATATAGGTCAAACAATTAAGCATAGTAACTAATTGATTCATTATGAAATTTCAAAAGAAATAACTCTGGCATGAGTTGTCTTGTTTTTGTAATCCAAGAAAAGCTGATAATACTTGATCTCAAACAGGTTTAGGTGTTCATACACATGTCTTTCAAATTTGAATCTTATAAGTCTATTTTAATATCTAAGCATTCAGTAACAAAATCTGATGAACAGATTAAACTAATATTGGAATTATCTTTTAAAAAAGGTGTATGGATCATGTGCAATCATATTAATGTTATGTTTTTTTTTACATCATAACAAATGACAACATTTGATTCTTACCTAGCTTGCCTCCGTATGTAGGCTTGAACTATGCAATGCTATGAAAAACAGGTCATTTAAAATGAAGCAGTGTTCAATGCACCTTCAAAAAAATAGCAAACGAAATTCACCTCAAAGATGTATCACTATGTTTAGTTGTACTATATCAAACCTCTTATATTTTAATGTGAAAGAATATATACAAATTCACATAAACAGCTACAAAAAGAACCTTGGTTTTGTATATGGGGAGACAGATATGAGGCCCTCAATTCCAGGACTACATATTTGTGGTGGTTTGAATAAGAATGGCCCCCAGAGACTCGTGTTTTTGAATGCTAGAACACCTAGAACAGAGAAAGTGACACTAGTCAGAAATTGTCACTGTGCGGGTGGACCTTCAGGCCTCACATGCTCAAAGTAGGCCCAATGTGACAGTTTCCTTCTACTGTAACAAATTTCCTGCCATGATGATAATGGACTAAAACTCCCAGTTGTGAGTTAGCCCCAATTAAATATTATCCTTTATAAGAATTGCTGGGGTCATGGTGTCTCTTTACAGAAATAAAACCCTAACTAAGACAACGTTTGTCTGTAGCAATTTTATGACAGAAACAAGTCAAGTTGCTGCATGCAATTGAAAAGACCTGTCAGCTGGTTAAAACAGTAATAAAAGTAATAACAGGTGAGCACGCAGATATGATCAGTACATATCAAAATACTTAAAATCTCAAGACAAATTGTAGCAACTAGGTAATAAATCCATAGAATTTGAAGGACATCACTATTAGCCTTGTGCTTAAAAATTTTTGAAGGGTGTTCTACCTGATTCTAACCAACTTTATCCTTCCCCAATCCATAAACACATATCCTGTGCACATATCACTCTGGTAGATCCCATTATACTATTTCGAATTTCTAAGCCTGGCTCCTGTTACATTTCTGGTCTTACATCCTGTGGGTCATTTCAACCACTGAGTCCAGAGGATTCTAAAACACTGTATCCAATTTCCTTGCATAGGCTAAGTTGTACATCTTGTGAGCTGGTCCAATCTGCTAAGTCCCACTTGCTCTATTCCCAGTCTTCAGACTTGTCTGTAGTTGCTCAGCCTGATGAATTTACATACCATTATGATGAGTTCCACAGACACTAGCCTGCCTGCTTCATTCTGAACTTTTAGGCTTTATCCACTATTACATACCCTGTGTACTAACCAAGTCTATTTGGTCCCCTGGACCCTAGATCACTCAAACAATATCCCATTTTCAGTCATAGCCCAGGAACTACATCCTGTAAGATGGTCAAGTCATGGGAGACCACTGGACCTAGTACACCTACACTATATCCAAATTCCATGCCTAGTTTATGGTGAGCATGAGATGCCCAGCCTTGTGAGTCCCTGGAACCTTGTCTGACCATAACATAACAAACTCATAAGCCTATTCTCCATCTCACAGCTTAGCCTGGTAATTGTCAAACACACTGATCTACCCATGTCATCCTTGCACTCCAGGTATAGCTAGGGTGGTACAGCTTTCACACTAGCCCAAGCAGATCATTCCATGAATCCCATTTACATGGTTTCTTACTTACCACTAAATTGGAATCATCCCCAATTTCTCCAGTCCAAAATCAACATCAATCACACTAATCTACCATCTTCCCATTCCTGATCTGAAATCGAACAAGCTGTGAAACAACAAAACAAAACAAAAAATCTTACATTGAATAGAGACAATTTAGAATCTCACTTCAGAACCATAACTGGTAAAAGTCTACATGCTAAGGTCTCATCACAAAGACACAAAGTTTGAAAGGTCAAGACCACCCCTTTCTCTTTATGCATCTCTCTGTCTTTATCTGTCTCTGTCCTTCTCTCTCTCTCTCTCTCTCTCTCTCTCTCTCTCTCTCTCACACACACACACACACACACATACACACACACATATTGAAATTTACCAGCCCTATAGAAATGTCCTCCTATGAGAATTAGCTAGATGAACCACAACACATGAAATTTCAATTGGGAAGGATCCAGGGCATGGTGAGTGGTGCCATGTCTGGGCTTGTGTTCCTAGATTCTGACACAAACAGGCTGCGGAAACCAAGGGAAGGAAGCCAGTAAGCAGCACCCATCCATGGCCTCTGCATCAGTTCCTGTCTGTAGGTTCCTGCCCTGTGTCAATTCCTGCCCTCCCTGCTTTTGATATTGAACTGTTATATAGAACTATGAGTTAAATAAACACTTTCCTCCCCAAGTTGCTTTGGTCATGGTGTTTGGTCACAGCAGTAGTAAACTTAACTAGGACAAGGTTTTTTCTGTGAGCTCCTGCTATGTCTTCTCATGATGGTGGACTGTAAAGTATAAGAGGAAATAAAAATCCTTTGGCTGCAAGTTGCTTTTAGTCACAATAACAGACACAAAGTAGAGCAACTGGCTTTACTCTACTTCTTTGTAGGCTCATCAAAGCCAAATAAAAATAACAATAACAATGGTGACAGCAACCATGACAGTAACCTAAATCTTGTCATTTAGATTAATGATTTTAAGTCAGTGTTCTCAAAATGAGCTGTTCACTCTTCTGCAAGAGTTATTGTGAATTTACATAGGCAGAATTTTGGAGGGTATCATTGCTCCCTTAAATCACCTCAGAGTCCCAGACCAGAAGTGGAAGCAGAAGTCAGTTTTTTCCTGATGACGAAGCTTAAAGGCTTTAGGCTCCCTGTGAGTCCTACTTGTATAGTTCATAAGACTGGAGAATTGCAGGACACCTTATTACTTTCTTTTCTGTCACAACAACTACAAACTAAACAATTTCACTAAGTTTATGAATATGTAAAAATTAGTACTATAGACTAACCACATTTCACTTCATTTGCAGCTTTAAAATGTATATAAGTGTATTTGTGTATCTATGTAAGTGTATGCCACATGTGTGCAGATGTACATGTAGGCTAGATGTGGGCTCCTGGGTCCTCTAGCACTAGAGCTACCAGAGGTGGTGAGCTGCCTCATTATGGTGCTGCAAACTCTATGCAAGTCCTCTGAGAGAGTAGTAAATTCTCCTAACCATCTTAATGCATTTAACTATCTTTCTAGCCTATATAAGCTTAATTTTTAAGTTAAAAGGATTACCCAGTACTCACTGAGGCATGTCCAATATTTAAATTATCATTAAAGGCATAAGATATAGGGCTTAGGTGATGACTCATCTAATGCTTGCTTTATTAGGACCAGAGTTCAGATCTTCAGGATAAAAATAAATGATGGGTGAGTGTTGCATCCTTCCTCTAAGTCAAGAACTCTGGGGTAGAGACAGAAGATCTCTATAGAAGCTGGCTAGTTACAGTAGCTGTATGGATGACTTTGGGATTCAACAAGAAACCTTGTGTAAATGAGTAAGTTGGAGGGTGATGGAAAATGTCAGCTTCATGTCATCTAATACACACACATGAGAGAGAGAGAGAGAGAGAGATGAGAAAACCACACTCATATGTACACACACTCATATAAACATGTATTCACTCTACACATATATATCAAGAAAATAAAATAATCATGAAATAAAGGTGTTTTCACTGGGAAAGAGCAGAAAAAATAAAAATATTTCTGAATTTGGCTTCATGAACCCAGTAAATCACAATTACCTTATGTGCTTGCTGAATCTTGTCTCATGAATTCAGAGTCTATTCAAAAGACTCTTAATGTGCACCTGAAAAAGGTAATCACTATATTCATTTGTTTTCACTGAATTAGGAAAAACACTGATTTCTAAGCATGCATTCTTTCACTTATTGTTTTTAATCTTTAATTCATCACCCTTTTAAACTTCTGAAATAACGTCTTTTGGTTTGTAACCTTGAAGTTGGAATGCATGCAATTCTGTGTGCTTATTTGATCATGTGTGAAAAGGCAAAGACACTGATTGTGGCTGAATGATTTATTAAGCAAATAACTGAGTACATGATCAGACACTGACATGTTCTTTTCATTTGTGTATGGAAAGAGGTAAAACAAAAGTCACTCATCAGTAAGAACACAATAGAAATTATTTGCATGATTTTATGTTTTACCTTTCATGGTTTAACTAACCTACAGAGCTGTACATCAGAAATTAGATAAACAATAATATTTTAAATAAGACAAATTAAGCAAAAAATATATTACAATAGATTAGTCTTAAGAATTTATTGTCTACATTATTACAAGAGGGACTTGGGGGCCATATTAGGAAAGATGGACTTAGTTAAGCATGTGCACACACACATTAAGGTAAATCTGGAGACTAAGATTATGTAACCAATTCCTATGTCATACTGTTCACCATACCTAATGTCAAACAATAAATATACTAATCTTTTCGAATTACTTAGGGACATTGTATTACGTGATAAACACATCAGATAATTGGCCATAAGAAGAATCATGGCATAGGGCATGTGAATTATTATTCAGTGAAATTTTGGCACAGGCTTTGACTCTTTTACATTTTGTCTAATTGTTAGCAATTATTATTATCATTGTTGTTTTCCATCTTTATATTTTCTTATTCTTTCTGAAGTCTTAGTAATTTTTAGAATCAAAGTCTTGATAAGCAAAAATGCAATGCATTGTGTTTATATAAGCTAAAAGAAATGAATGTTTCAAAGAACTATTTCATCTTGGACTTTTTTTCTTGGTAATTATACAACTCTTTTCATGTAACATCTAATGAATGAAAGAATCATGAAAACATTCCCTCCATATGGTATTGCTACAGAACAACTTCTAGGAAGTGCTTTGTTCAGTAACAGCACAGATGTTCCAATAGTGGTTTCCATGAGACGCCAAGAAACGTCAGCTGGGAACAAACCCAGGGGTAATTTGTATAAATCATAGCACGTTAGCTGCATTATGTATCAAGTGTTTCTCTATTAGTGCTAGAAAAATAATGTCTTTTTAACTTCTGCATCTTTTTTGTCTACCCCATAGCAAGAGAATTGGATTGCCTTAATAAAAGACTAATGAACAGCTTAAACTCTCTGTCACATATCAACAAAAGGTTTTGCAAGATAAATGTTATGTGTTTAGTTTTCCTTGGGAAGCTGGGGATTTAACTGTTCTTCCTATACTAGCGATTGTATAATTCAATTTTCAACCTTAAAACAACCAATCAATCTACTAGGCTTATAACATGGCTTCCGTTTCTGTTACTATGCTTGGCTATCAATTTATATTAAATGCTAAAATATTCATAATTATGGTGCATCAAACCTAAGACCATAATGAATTACTGTGTTTTTATTGGTTCATTTGGAAAAGACATGTACAACAACCAATGCAATCATTATTTAAGTGATTATTTGTTTGCCTGTTTTTCTCCTCAAACTTCTTCTGCTAGTAATTTTTTTTTGATTGGTGGGTACCAAAAACCTTTGGAACAATTTTTTTTCTTGGGCATTCTTATTTTCCTAAACTGACTAATCAGTACAATGTTATCCTGCTCTACAAATACAAGAAATTAATGAACATATAATATTGTAGGCAATGTTTTCTTTATCACAGATTAATGGTTGTTCATTATTTTACTTTTTCCTCAAATAAGTCCCAGAGTGCTCTCACATTTATTGATTCTGAGATATTTAAATGGTACTGTGAAAACAGTCAACACATTATTATTGATTTTAAATTAATATATACACTAAATTTAATTCCATGAATCTATATTTAGAAACACTTCAAGGAGGGCTTAACTCATCTTTTTGTGTGAGTTTGCATGTGTCTGTAAGTGTGAGCTTGTATGTGAGTGGAGGGGGTTGTTTACCTAAGTGCAGATGACCTTGGAGGATAGAAGAGAGAATTACATTCCCTGACCTTGGAGGATAGAAGAGAGAATTACATTCCCTGAAGTAGCAACAGGTGAGCACATATGTGCTGGACACCAAGTCAACTCTTCAGTCAGAGAGATGCATGTGATTTTCTTCACCGAGCCACCTTCCCAGCCCTATCATAGGAGATGATTATTGGTTCCTTTGGTTGTTTTTGAGCTGTTTCATTTTTTATCTCCCTTAAATTCTATGTTTTGAACAAAAATAAACTTACATGATCATTTTTCTTAACCCTTTTTGAAATTTTGAGTTTTTATAATTATTGTGTCTGATCTTAAAGTTCTTATTTTGCTTTGCATTGGCTCAGTTTTATAGCTGTAAATTCAAGTGAATTATAACGAACAACATTATACCCTACTCATCAATTACTGAGAAGCACTATGCTTAAACTAAATATTTCCTTGAGCAATAACAATATGAAAATACTAGGTGATGAATGCAAGATACTGAGTACTAATTAAAGCTACCACATGTTTCAATTAGTCAAAAAGAAAAACACTGACGTCAGAAATGACTGGGAACTATATGGTTCTGAGAAGTTCTTATACTTGAAACACTTTTTTGAAGCATCTTCTTCAAACTTTGTGTTCTTTTTGTTTTGTTTCATGTATTATGGTTTGTTTGTTGTGGCATATATTTTTCAGGATAGTACCAGTTTTCAAACATTTAAATATACTATGAAGCTAAATAACTAATTATAGAGATTTGTTATAATTTAAAAATCCAGTACTTGAGCACTGAAAAATATGCCAGTTTAAAAATGAATGGTAAATATCCACCCTTCCTCCATCTCCACAGGATTGGTAAGAGTCTTGGCTCTAGAGGGGATCACAGGTGTCCACGGCGATGTTCCCAGCTAGGTCCTTGGGCAGCAGAGGAGAAGGTTCCTGATCTATCCTTGTCCCATAGTCACATTGATGAATATCTTGATCATCACCATAGAAATTTCGTCTGATCGATGGAGATAGAGACAGAGACCCACATTCACATCAGAGCAATGGACTGAGCTCCCAAGGTCCAGTCGAAGAGCAGAAGGTGGGAGAAGATGAGCAAGGAAATCGAGACCGTAAGAGGCTGGTCCAAGAACCGTGACATTGTGCCTGATCTAATGGGAGCTCACCAAATCCAGCTGGACCAGGACTGAATGAGCATATGAACCGGAATCTCTGGATGTGGCTGTCAATGGTGGCTGACTGAGAAGCCAATGATAATGGCACTGGGACCTATCTCTTCTGCATGTATTAGCTTTTTGGGAATCTAGTCTATATGGATGCACACCTTCCTAGGCAGGGATGGAGTGTGAAGGGCCTTGGGCTTCCCACAGGGCAGGGTACCCTGCCCCCTCTTAAGGAAGCAAGGGGAGGGGGGAGGGCTAATGGGGGAGCAGGAGGGGACTAGAAGAAGGGGAGGAAGTGTTAATTTTTTTGAATGAAAAATAAAAGATTATTAAAAAAAAGAAAAAAATGAATGATAAAATAAAAGTAAAAATATAAGTGAGATAGTGAGATATGTGAAACTCCCTAAAGCAATTAAGCTTCTGTGTACAAACAGTTGGTTCTGTCATAAACTAAAGAAATGCAGAAGACTCATTTGGAAATAGAAAACAATACAAAAGAAAGAGCTGGCAGGAAAATTCTATAGTGGGAAAGAAATTTGTAAGTATATTATGCCAACAATTCTAGTTACTATTAGCCATGGCAATAAGTGGTGAATAAAACAGATAACAAAACAGAAAATAATAGAAGACATTTTTGACAAGTTTTTTCAAGGGTATTAAGTTTTATACCATGCCATCTGAGCATCTAATTATAGGGGTTAAGATCTCAAGGCATTACTAGTTGTGTGATTACAGATTACAGCAGGAATTTTACAACAAGAGGCACTAACAGAGAACTAGTGAAGAGATGTATTGTGCCACCTGTGAACGTTCAGTATAAATGAAGCATATACAAACCTCTTTCTTCAAATTCTTTAAATATTCTTCTGATTTATGAAATGCATGTTAAACCTATGCTGCCACATGTGTTCTACAGGTCCAACCATTAATGACTGAGAACAGTATGAAGACAATGACATCATTTTGAAGGCTGTGAACTACAAATTTGGAGACTAGAAGTTGAGGAAGCTGAATGTAAGCAGAAGCGTTCGTGTGACACCAAACCTATGCTTACTGCTTTTTCTTACAAATGGATGTAAATAATAATAATGATAATAACAATGATAATAATAATAAAATGTTGAAAACTACAGTGGGAAGACATCTACTGTTCACCTCTAGCCTCCACAGAATATACAGAGGTATTTATGGAACCCTTTTCCCATGTTATAAACATATAAATCTCCAGTCTCTCTCATTCAAGCACATATGTATGCACAAACACACACACACACACACACACACACACACACAGAGAGATAAACACATACACACAGAGACTTTCTTTCTTTCATAAATACAGAAAACAATGTTGCATTGCCAAAAATTCATATGTTGAAAGTCTCATTCACAAATGAGGTATTGATAAGTGGGATTTGGGCGTCAATATTTCTCAGTGAATAGAGATTTTGCATGAAATTATATTAAATTTTGCTCCATCACCAAATTCTCATAAGTGGTAGGAGAGAACTGACTCCTGCGAGGGATCATCCCCTATCTTCTATAGGCATGTGTACACACAAACTACATGCATTCATATATACATATAGTACACACATATAAATACATATATACACATTATATACATACATACTACATATATGCACTCCATAATGCACACAGACATACATATACACACACATCTTTTTAATAAAGAAATACAGTGTTTGGAAAATGAGTTTTCATCCTTCAGAAATAATATAAAACCCCTTTAAAAGAGCCCCATAGGAGATTGTTAATCCTTTCTGACACACAGGATCCAGGGGAACTAAATGTCACACAAAGCATTAGCACCACGCTTCCAAATAAAACTAAATATTTCTTTTTAATTCATAAGATTTCCCCAGCTCCAGAAAAAATGAGAAGAAATATTTGTTGTTTATAAACTAGGCTCGCTAATCCATGGTACTTTGTTGGCCACGTTAAAAGAAGTAAAGCAATTTGGTTCCATTAACTGTCAGAATGCACAAGACTTGGTCTTATATATCAGTAGAGCTACAATGATGATCAGGGTTTGCACAAAAATTCTTCCCATCCCTGAATCAGTGTGTGCAAAATATTGATTGAGAATATCACCTAAAGGAAGCCCCTAAATGCAGGGAATCTGGAGTTTGCCTTGCCTGGCTGCCTTGAGAGGCATGTGTCATAGGTAATTTGTGTTAGAGTCCATGGCTCCTGAGATACAATGTGCCTTCCAGTTCTTGAGAGACTGATGCACTCCTTCAGGCAGTGAATAGTTCAGGTTACTTTGTGTTTCTCTGCATGTTCCCTCAGAATTCAAGGAAACATGGAATCTTGATAGGACAATTAGTCTTAGATATGAATCTTGGGTACCCTAAGAAGTTTGCAAACATCATTGTACCCTACCCACTGCTCCTATGTTGATCTTGGCAATTGCCATTATATTCTGTTTCTGATAAAAGTAAAAATGTCTGATTCTCTCAATAAAATTGTCACAGTTTAAGTTGTGGTGGACCCTCCAACCAGATATTTAATTCCTCCTGGCCAGACCAGGCGACATGGACCTAGCCGGTAAGCACTGGTACATAGTATTGTGTTCTGTAATATGTTCACATTTGTGTTCAAGAACTAAGTTAATAATATTGATTATAATCACATACCAAAAAATGAAAAACTAAAATAAAATAAACAGTGTTTTAAGGATACACCTGAACCCTATAGTTTTCAGCTGGAAAAGACCCCAGGTCAGTAGGTCTGGGAAAAATACCATCTGCTCTCAGTCAAACAACCAAAAACACAGTGTAAAGAGGAAGTGGCTCTTGCAAACACTGGACCATAGGACTTCTTGGTTTATATCACCCATTGTGACATACTGGCACTAGGAATTTCTGTGGCATAACAAAAATTCCACCAAAATGAAACATGGGCTTATTTAACTTGTTTTTCTAAGACTGTTTCATCAGGTCAAAATCTAAGTTTTTTCTGTTGGCATCATCAGTTAGCTATGAAAGAAGTCAAAGCCAAACATCAGGAATCTTGAAGGAACCTGCCTTCTTTGTGGAGGAATGTTCAGACTCAGTATCATTGAGATTCTTCCCAATGTAGTCCTCACATAATAGCATGGTCATATGTAATAATTACCTCTATTTAAAATTTTGAAATTATGTTTGCAAAACAATATCTTTCATTCATTTATTAAAAATTATTTGAAATGTGCAAATGCAGATAATCTTCAATTTCAATGAATGATGGTTAATTATATGACTTGCCACATCTTTCTAGATATTTCTGTTTGGTAAATAAGTTTTGAAAAAAATTTATTTTATTTTCATTGCAATACATTTGCTTGCATTGGTATGTTTCTGCACATTGCTAACAAATTTAATTACTTTCTTTTACCTAAACAACATAAAAATATTTTACACTTAAAATTAAAGCATTAATTTAATATAAAAATAACATTATTTTATAAACTGTATCAAAAAACTTTGACAAAAATGAAATAAGCAAATAAACTATTTATGTATGATGGTGGATAATTATATGATTTTGCTTGTTAAAACATAAACATCCAGTAATTACTCAGGTAACTTCCTTGATCCGTGTTTCATCATGTAATGTTTGTGTGATTCTTTCTATATTGATCAAGAAAAAAACTTCCTTTGTCTTACTTGTAATTAGTATTGTTGTGATGAAACAGCATGACCAAAGAAACCTGAGAAGAAAAGGGTTTATCCATCTGAGGCTGTAAAATCAAAAGTCATCATGAAAGAAATTCAGGACAGAAACTCAAACACGGCAGGAACATTGAGGCAGGGACTAAGGCAGAGGCCAAAGAAGGATACTAATTACTGGTTCACTCCCAATAGTTTACTCAGTCTGTTTCCTTTTGTTGTTGTTGTTATTATTATTATTATTATTATTATTATTATTATTATTATTATTTCATTTTACATGTGAACCACAGTTCCCCCACTACCTCCCTTCCTCCTGCTCCTCAACACTCCTCAGAAATGGTAAGGCCTTACATGGGAAGTCAAGAAAGCCTGGCACATTAAATTGAGGCTAGACCAAGCCCCTCCTCCCTGCTTCAAGGCTGAGCAAGCTCATGCACCAGAAATAGATCCTGGTCCCACTGCCACGGTTTCCACAGACAACCCAACTACACACTGTCACCCAAATGCAGATGGCCTAATTGGGTACCATACATCAGCCTGCTTTCTTGCAGGAACTAGTCCAGGGACGCAGAAACCACAATGGAGAGGACCCTCCCACATCAATCAGTAATGAAGAAAATGCCCTACAGTCTTGAATACAGACCAATATTATGAAGGCATTTTCTTTATTGAGGCTCCCTACTTTCTGGTGACTCTTATTTATTTGCCAAGTTGACATGAAACTAGCCAGTACACCCCTCCTCATTTCAGCTATAGATATGCATCTTAGGTAATAACTTTGAATACAATAGCATTGCCTGCCACTTTCTGTGTGCTTTGTTTGATAATCTTGCACTCTTTAACAATATTTAATTTAACATGAACAACACTGAAAAGTAGAATTGTTTATTTTCCGCACTCTGTTGATATGATGACATCTACGGCAGGAGGACGTCAAGCATTAACTCATGTGTCCAGTAGGTAAAAAGAGAACATGTTTCATGCATAGCCACTCCTATTATAGCCCTCAACTCTAAACAACAATGATGAATTACACTTAGGACTCCATGGAGCCAAAACCTGTATATTTGGATATGATAACATTTATTTTAATTTCTTGACTAAAGTAAAAGAAATGTGATGCCATCAAATCTAGGTGCCTATTATTGGTAGCATGCTCCAAGTGTTTTGAAAAAAATTCCCAGTCATCACAGGTTTGGGGCTAGTGCTAGTTCTCTCACAGTGTATAGCATCTAGTATTGTGCTGAATGATTTCTTCATCCCTTCTTTTCCTCCCACTCTTTCTTCCTCTCTCGTTTCTTTTTTTCTTGTCAATATCCATAATAAGAGCTGAATTTTTCCTCTCAGTTTTACTTTGTGCTTTCATCCTAGATAATTTTTCTAGTTTGAGTAACTAATTAAAAACTGTATGGAACTTGCACTTTCTCAAAAGAAATTGGTTAATACGATAGACTGATGGGTTCATGAGCCACTCTAATCCCGTAACAATTGTTAATGATTTGCTACTCACATTCTGGTTCAATATTTTACATTTTCATGAGATTTCCTTATATTCTTAGGGCATTTGAGCAAAACTGCTATTTTCATGCTTGAGCCTATAGCTACAATATCCAAAACAATTGCTCATTTTAAATTGGACACTAGACACGCAGCAGTTATCAGTGGTTCTCCAGTTTGCTTCAGGGCCCTTTGAAATCCTTTGTCTTTATTCAATAGCTTATTAGAGGATTTTGATGCAATCTGTTTTAAAACTCTTTCCAGATTTCTGTGAAAAAAAATTGAATTGAACAAGAAAATTCCTGGTAACATTCATTACAAAACAATGTCATATGTAGTTTTATATTTGCTGTGTTTCATGTCAGTGTTCTGCAGGTCAGTGCAGCATGCTTCTGGCTGGTACTTCGTTTGCTAGGATAAGTCTGACTATTTAGTTTAGACTTTCAAAGCCAAAAATGTTAGGTTTTTTTTTTTTTTTGCTAAATATTACCTGAATTGTTATAAGCCAAGTTATCAACTCTTCAAGTTTTCTTTGTGTTCTTGTGGTCACAGTATTACCAAGAGAAAGTTGGGAAGAAATAATATATTTCAGCTTTCAGTCTATAAACTAAGACTAGAACTCAAGTTAGGGCCTAAGGAGGAAACCATCAACGAATGTTGTTTGCTGTTTTGCACATGGCTCAGGCATAACTATCCTTTTTATACTGCCCAGGCCTTACTGCCTAGAGATGGTGCCATGTACAGTGGGGTAGTTGCTCCTAACATCAAATAGACATCAATAGAAATCAATAAAAGTGTACTAAGACACACTAAAAGGCAGCCTCATAAGGCAATCCTCCTGCTGAGGTTTCTTCTTCCCTGGATGTCAAGTTGACAACCAAGACTACCCATCTCATCAAATCATCTATTCACTATCTTTTCTATTGGAAAGGAAGATCAAGAAAGGAACCCAATACTATTAAACCTTATTTTGAAAAGCCAAGCACAAACCTGTTGAGGAACAACACATAATCTCTATGCGAGCTACTATACGTACACTTAAAATCTCTCCATATCATTACTTCCACTGTGAGTTAATTAAATTTATAAATTGATATACATGACTACTTGGAAAATACTACATCAAAAAGCAAATATTTTTTAGATTATACGCATAGCTTAGTTCTGTGTGTTTTGTTTAATTATTTGTATTTATTAATTTGCATCAATATAAAGTTTCTAATGTGGGTAAAGGGGTGTGAAATGCAGCATGAATAATAAAAACCCAAAGAGAAATTGGGTTTCAACCTGAAGGTCAGAAAAGCAAAAGAGCCATCCATTAGCTTTCACTTCTACCTCAGTCCAAATTGCAAGCCTGCCTCCAGTAGTCCCAGAATGAGGCTGTGTGTGAGAGCTGTCTCCTCCCATCTTATATTTCTCTCTAGTGCTTGGATAAAGGCATGCACCACTATGGTCCAGTTTCTGTGGCAAGCTAATGTGGCTACTGTATTAAAGACATATGTCACCACTGTCTAGTCTGTAAGGCTAATCACTGCAACTGCTTTGCTCTTTGAATTTTAGGCAGGTTTTATTTATTAAAATACAACTGAAGTATTACTACAGTGGAATGTTACTTTTGCATTTAAGGTCTATCCTTCTTTAGACTGTTTTGTGGCACATTTATTCTTGAAATGCTAATTGGTAGGATCTCTAATTTATGTGAGTCCAATTTCATCACCAGTTTCAGCTCAAATTGAGAAAGCTCAATTTCTAGCTATAATACCAAGCCATAAAAGAGAATTAGATAAGATGAAATAAATATATGGGAATATATAAAAGGAAACAAGTTATAATTAAACTGCTTCAAAGAAGAATGCATAGCATACAGGTTTTCATAATTCAAGTATGTGTAATTCAGAGATCATGTGGCAAAATCTAATTGTTCTCACTAGGCTAGGGAACTCTACACCATAAATTTAAATTTGCATTACATGGAATACTGAGTTTGAGGAATTTTGAAGCATGGTATGCTGTTTCCTTAGGATGCCGATAGTAAATACTTTCACCTAGTGGAACACCAGATGTCAGTGGCATCTCTTCAGGTCTATTGACTTTGAAATAGCCACAACACTTATGTCTATAGAAAGACAAAGCTGTAATACAATCCAAATTATTAATAAATGAAGGTAGCTGCTTCATTGCTTATTGATTATTAAATTTTCACTTTTTAAAATCCGTTTTTCTTATATTTGACCTTGGCCTGTGTCTGAGTTTGTTGGTGGTATTGATTAGTTTCCCTTATCTAATAATTGGTTTGAAAAGCTTTCCTTCATATGTTTCTGTTTAGAGAAGTGCACCTGGCAATTAATTATGCTAAAACATCAGGGTTCAATTTGTGATACGATCCTTCTTTATCTTCTAGACCAATGTAATCTTTATTCACAATCATATTTTTCACTCATTTTCCTTGTTGTCATACATATTTCCTCGACATCAATAGTCTATGACCAGTGTGTGAGAAAGTAGCTAATAATATTAACACAGTGCTTTTTCATCACTGGGGTTTAGATAAACAATATGAATTTTTATTATCTTATTGATTAAATATATACTGCACTAAAAATAATTTTCCTACTCTATTGTCTTCTTTGAATTTCTTGCACATGGAGAATCAATTGCATGCTAAAGAGATTGAAATTTAAAGAGTCATTCTGTTCTGGCCATGTTAATTTACTTGATGCAGTCTCTAGTCTAACTTTTGATTTGAGAACAGTGTAGATGTGTTGCATAACCTTTTCCTATTTTTTTTCCTTAAGGATAAGTTCAAGCTGTTAAAAACTTAAATATTTTCACAACTTTTACAACATTACAATGTTCACAAATATCTTAATCTATATATATCATTCTATACTATCTCTCTCTAAATGTGTGTGTGTGTGTGTGTGTGTGTGTGTGTGTGTGTGTGTGTGTACAAGAATGTTGTTATTTACTGTTGTAGGGCTTAAGAAATGGATTCTAGCTCTGAAATAAAAATCATATTCAGGTATGTTTTCTTAATCCATATTAATTATTATTTATATTTAATATAATTACTAAAGTAAAACAAAACCTACCCAGAAATGAGAACCATTTTTGCCACTGTGAAAGATTGGTATATGCTTGATATCTATTAGCTATTCATTATTTTAGAAATTTGTAAAGTAAGAAGGCAAAGCAATAATAAAAACAAATAAAAATTCTCTGAAAATTTACTCTCCTCCTTCCCTCCCAAACAAAGCTTCAAATAATTCAGAAACTGACTGGTAGAATGGAAAAAGACAAAAAAGAAGTTCATTCTGTACACAGTGTACTTCCAAACCTTTGAGTTCTGATCTGAAGAATCTCTTATGATTCCACCTATGATTACCTCATTTGGGTAGCATGAAGAAAAAGAAAGCTGGGCCTCCAACCTCACAGTATGAGGAGTATTCATGAGACTGCCTTGATGGATATATGCTGTTGTCAAAGGAGGTGATAAAATCCAGTATTGGTATTCCCAAGGTTAATAGTTGATTTTGTTTTAAGTACAGAGCCCAGACGCAAGGTTTTTGAGTGTTACATAAAGTGGGTAAATCATTAGTTCTCCCTTGATTACTCCTAAAATAATGAAAATATTTTAATGAAAAATGTACACATTTACAGTAACAGTTTGGGAGTGTTGAGGGCTTCAGAATATCTCTCCTGTAGGTATGTTGGCATAAGACTCACATGAGAGGACAGAGACAAAACACTAGTGGAGAATGGTGTGCTGCATGCAAATCCTCTCAAGACAGGGGTAATCAGACCTGAATGTTTTTGCTAAAATATCCACACTGCGATGCAAAAGAGTGAGAGTCACACACGTATTGGCCATCATGCCCCCTTTGCGAAAAATGCCTGGGCCAAACAAACATCCTTGTATATAGTGATTTAAGTGAACAAGGGAATTAATGTTTGTGACCTTCTTGTCCTCAGAATCACAAGACAGTTCTTTGGGTTTTTTGTTTGTTTTTTCAATATATCTATCTTAAGGTTTCCCCTCCCTTTACTTTTCTCAGTTCTTCAAGCTTCTATTACCATTTGGATTCATTCCCATCTGTCTCTTATTAAAGGACAAATAGCCAGAAACTCTAAACAACCTAGATGTCCCTGAAAAATGAATAAAGAAAATGTAGTATATTAGTACAAAGCAAAGGAGTATTACTCACCTGTTCAAAAAAATCATGAAATTTTCAAGCAAATGGATGGAACTTGATGAAAAAAAAAAACAGATGGGAAAAAACATTCTGAGTATTGTAACCTATTGTAGAATATTAGTTAAAGATGTGGTTACATTATTTTATGCTGTGAAATATTTGCTTAATGATGTAAAAATATGTTGAATTCTTTAGTGTTGCATTTGTTTAACTCTATAAAGCTGTGCTACTTTGTCTGTCTAAAACACCTGCTGATTTAATAAAGATCTGAATAACAAATAGTTAGGCAAGAGAGAGAAATAAGCAAGGCTGGAAGGCAGAGAGAATAAAGAGAAAGAGAAGAATATGAGAGAAAGTGAGAAAAAGGAGAAGAAGATGTCAGCAGCCAGCCACACAGCCACATAGTCAGAAATGGAAAAAGAAAGAAAGAAAAGAGGTACAGAAATAGAGAAAGGTAAAAGAGTAGAGGCAAAATGTAGACAGAATAATTGAAGTAAGAAAAGCTGTCTAGAAACAAGCCAAGGTAATGTCAGTCATTCATAAGGAAGACTATAAGAATAAATCTCCATGTGATAATTTGGGAACTGGGTAGCAGGCCTCCAAAGAGCAAAGAGAAAAAAAAAAAAACAATCAACTACACAACTGCAGCAACACAGACCTAGAAAGAAAAATATGGTATATTTTCACTTGTAACTGGATATTAGCTGTTAAATAAAGCATAATCATAGCACAATCCATACACCCAGAAATGCTAAGTAACAAGTGGTGTAGGAGGTCTTTCTGCATTTGTGTTGGTTTCATTGGTTAAGTAAAGAGACTTAGCCAATAAGAAGCTAGAGATAATGGGCCAGGCAGTAATTTAATTAATAAAATTTCTGTGTGGTTATTTCGGGTATAAGCTTGCCAGGCTCCGGGAAAGCGTCCCACCCGCTCCTGTTACTACAAACAAGATAGGCTCAAGAGGTGGTACATGAATCTCCCTAATAAGGGGAAATATAGATTTTTCAGGTGGCCTGGAGGCAAGTGGAGCTGGAAAAATCTGGGATCAGTAGGGGTGAAGGAGAGAGTACAGGGAGAGTCGGCTGGAATTGGACTCATTTGTGGGGCAATTAGGAACCGTAGTGCAGTGAAAAATCTTGGAATCTACAATAGTAACCCTAGTGAAGATTCCCAGTAATGAGGTATACCTGGCCTGAAAGGTAATCTTCTCTAACCAGGCAAAGCTTCCAGCAGTGAGACTTGGATATTAACCCAACCACAAAACCTTTGCCTTACAGTTTCAAGATGTCCTGGGTAATGGAATAGATTTCCTTTTCATAAAAAAAAACAAAAACACACAAACAAATAATATATGTGGGGATTGGCCAACCAATGACTGGTTCCAGGAGGCACACAACACAAGAGGAAGCCCATTCCTCACACTGACACTAGACAGTCTAGAGACCCAGGATAGAAACAAGTATGACAGGAAAATGAATACATCAATAAAATGATTCCTAATGATATTCTGCAATACTCACAGACCAGTGCTTCGCTCAATTGTCACCAGACAGCCATCATCCAGCAACTGATGGGAGCAGATACAGAGACACACAGCTAAACACTAAATGGACCAAAGGAAGCTCTTGAGAAAAGAGTAGAAGAGGGCTGAAGGATCCAAGGAGTTAAAGGACATTATGAGAACATGGCCAAAAGAATGAACGACTAGGGTCCTCTGCATGCACATTATGATTGTTCGCTTAGTGTTCTTATTCAACTCCTAACAGTGTGTGAGAGCATGATTCTTTTGCCCGTTCTTGGGAGCATTTTCCTCCTGCTTGGATGCCTAATGCAGCCTTTTTATGAGGGTTGTTACCTAGTCTCATGGTGTCTTGTTATTCCATGTTCTGTTGATACCCCTGGGATGACTGCTGTGAGAAAACAAACAGAAGGAACAGAGCAAAGAAAAAGTAAAAGAAACACACAAAAGCATAAACTCATTTGAACACTCAGGAATTCCAAAAGCACAAAACAAAAGTCAAAATATATATGCAAAGGACCTGTAAAAGAAAAAATGGTAATTAAAAGATAAAATATATTTTTGAAAAGGCCCTGACTTCTGATGTGACATTATGTAAACAAGGAATTTCCAAAAATACTGTTGAGTATGTTTTCTGTTGGTAATCTACTGCTGGGCATGTAGAGTAAATTTAAGTTAGAGTAGTTTATTTCTCAGTGAGACGGTCTTTGTTGTTCCTTTTTGTGAGTGATCATCAATTCCTACTTGTTTGTATAGGCAATAATAACAACAGAGGTAAGGAAAAGTAACCTTATATGTATATTACAAAAATATAATTTTCAAAAGATTTCTAATAGTATTAACTATTTATAATGTGTAAATGTTAACATAATAGACAGATGTAAATACTTGATATCATTTTTAGAATATACATATAATATAATGCAATAGTTTGCATTCCATTTCTCTTTGTAGTCAATATTAAACAATCATTGTAGCAATAAAGACAAGAAAATATAAGACATAAATATGGATATCATTATACAACAATGTAAACACACTAAACAGAGCTATGCACTTATGCATACTTAAGTCAACACTACTTATATTATCCATAACATATATTTTATAACATTAAATGAAGCTCATAATTATTTTTCCCTATGCAAAGAAAACATTTATAATATAATTCCAAAGTATGAAAATTATAGATACATATCATTGATAATCTAGGGATATTTCTAGTTTATATCCAAAGAAATAAAATAATAACACACGTTAGTAAGAGAGACGGGACTTTGAAAGTAGCAGTCATTTGCTGATATCTACTTTATACCTAAAGAAAAGAAAAGAAAAATAAGTACTTTCTGTGAGTTCAGTATCAGAGGTAGCATTTGAGATGTATTCAAAAGAAAGGCTTTTTAATAGTAAGAATGTTAGCAAAGCAAGGCTAGAAGAAGACCTGAGGGATGGGACTTCCATTGCATCTGTTTACCCCTCCTTAGGGGAGGTAACAATGAGCTATAAGTCACTGAGAGCACTGTCATGTGGGTGACTGATTAAGCTTGACAAAGGCAACCCAGCAGAGCAACACAAAGATCAATAGGTCGCAGCTACTTCAGCTCGCAGAAAATGAGGTGACCTGCCTTAAAAATGATTTTCTAATCAGTGAAGAAAATGACAGAAGGGCAAGGGGAGAAATGTATTAAAGACAAAATACATGCATGACTTAGGAAGTGAGATTAGATGTTATCTAACATGCATCTATACTTGAAGATTCAATAAGTCTATGAATTTCTGCAGCTCATAACATAAAGCCTTTCATCTAAAATAAGGACATAATACATTCAAGACAGCTGAATTTCAATTTTTGTCTATAACAAAAGTAATTCATGTAAAATCTCTTTTAATGACTTTAAAAATATTCATGCTGAATGAATTCATACACATGAAAAAATAATAATTCTTTCTCCTTGTTTGTCCTGTATATAGATAATTGTATCCATATACTCTATATGTGTGTGTATGTATATATATTCCACAGTTATCTAGAGGAAGAGAGCTTAGAGAATATGCATATGTGTGTATATATTTAAAACAAAAAAGAATATGTATGTATGTATGTATGTATGTATGTATGTATGTATGTATGTATGTATATATTGGTTTTTGAGTCAGGGATTCTCTGTAGCTTTGGAGCCTGTCCTGGAACAAGCTCTTGTAGCCAAGGCTGACCTTGAATTCACAGAGATCAGCCTTCCTCTGCCTCTCAGTGCTGGGATTAAGGGAGTGTGATATCACCACGCAGCACACACACACACACACACACACACACACACACATATATGTACATTGTGTGCATTTGTGTGAATGTATGTGTAAAGGGGATATATTAGAATGACTTATGACTTACACGCTTTGGTCCAGCTAATACAGCAATGTATGCCTACAAATGGAAAGTCTGAGCATCCAGCAGTTTTCTAGTATACAAGGCTGAATGCCTCAGCTGGTATTCAGTATATACTGGAATCATGAAGAAGTAGGCTCTAATATCAATGAATGAGTGGATTTGCTAGTGATGGAAAGAGCAAGCAGGCAAAGAGTACAGCTTTCTTCTTCCATGTCTTTTAGATATGCTTCCTGCAGAAGGTATAGGCAAGGTTAGAGAGGCTCCTCCCCCATCAAAAGATGTGGATAAAAGGAATTTTTTCTCACGTAAAAGATCAGACCTTAAATGGATCGTCTCACTGATAATGATATAGTTAAGGAAATCTATCTCCCAGGTAGTATCAGTCATTTTTGAGATTTAATTAATTCCATTAACAATATAGTTGCCCCCCAAAATAGCCATCACATCTCTCTCTCTCCCTCTCTCTCTCTTTGTCTGTTGATCTATCTATCTATCTATCTATCTATCTATCTATCTATCTATCTATCTATCTATCTATCTATATATCTATCATCTATCCATCTATTCATAGAAATAATCTATTTACATGGGTACCTGTCTCTACATCCTTATATATTGTCATATTTTGAAATATGTACATATATCAACATATGATTTTATTTATATAGAGATATGTAAACATATAAATATCTCTCTATAGATAGACATTAAAAATATATGCTTTTAGATGTTGATAAAGGCATAGACATACCACAACTCATGCCCACATGATCCATTGCTCTCTGTCTTTGGACCAGTTAGAGCTTCAGATCAAATTCAGCTTAGATTCTCTGAGTTCATCTTTTAGCAGGTACATATATATATATATATATATATACATACATACATATATATGTGTGTGTGTATGCATGTGTGTGTATAATCTGTGTGTACACTTATAAGTATTATATGTAATTTGAAGGGAAATAAAACTAATATGATTACTTATGTCATATTCAAACTTTCTGAATATTATTTTCCCCTCCTCTGTATTCAGAGGGGCTGCTTGTTCATTTCCTGGCTTCCCTGACCCAGAATAATCACATTGAAACTATATTAATTGCAACACTGCCTAGCCAATGATTCTAGCATATTTATAGCTAGCACTTACGTCTGAAATAAACTCATTTTCCCATATCACCTTTCCTTTTCTGTCTAAATAAAAAGGAAGGCTTTAACTTTAACATAGCAAGAATACACACAACAAACAATTATCCATCAATAATTATAGTTACAATATTTATATCTATTTTATTTTATCATAACTAAGGAAAACTATAGCCATAATTATCTATTCTTAACTCCATCGAAGACCCCAGAAGAATATAATATTACCTAAGTAAATGGGAAGTGGAAATACATTGTAAGCAATTTCCAAAACAGAATTGGCAGAGACATCTTGCTGCCTGGAGAGTCATTCAAAGAACTTCTGTAACATTGGGCAACCATCTTCAGTGTCTAGGTTCATAGTGTCTGACAGACTTTTCTATGAAGCAGGAAATTTCAAAGACATTCCACCTATATTGGCAGTTTGTCAGTAATTTTCTTCTGTGTCTTACTGACAGTTTTCTTCTGTGTCCTGCAGAATGTCTGGCAGTTCTTTCATGAAGCAGGAGCCTAGAAGGACCTTCTCAACTTTAGGCAAGCTCAGCAGTCATATTTATGTGGGTTCTTCATGTCCAGTTGATACAGCAAACCATCGAGAAGCCCAGACAAGAGCAGTTTCTTGCACAAATGGCTAACAAACTACATAAGTAGCCTCTTCAATGCCCACCATCCTCTTCAAGGATATTGGTGCTGTCAGGAGCAGATGTTCTCATTGTCACGAAAAGTTCTAAGTTCTTAAAACATTTTAAATGTCATATTCTGTTAGTCTTTGAAAAGTTTTAAGAATATCTATCCATCTGAAATGCATTTCTGTAAATCTAGAAAACTTAACTAACATGATTCCAAATTGACTCTTATAGATGAGACTCTATTAATATGTATTTTTAATTATACATTACATTTTTAAATGAGTTGTACAAACACAATACATTAATCAAGAGCAGAAATATACATATAACAAAATTGACCTCAAATTTGTATCAATAAACCAAGAGTCATACCAATGCAAAGTCTTCCTCTCTATAGCATATCCCCCTTTAAATGTAAACAAATATTTATAAACAATCATTTAGGGAATATGGACATTGTCCTCTAGACTACTTTCTGCTGATTGGAAGCTCTGTTAATCAGGTCTTTCATAGGGTATCCTGTGGGGTAGGTCCATCTCAGCCACCAGTCCTGAAGTTATCACGAATATTGGACCATCTGGGCCATTACATCGGGGGTCATGTTTGCTCAAACCATATTAGCCAGTAAGGAACCCATACCATTTTATCCTCTGTGGAAACAAAAGTAGAACCTCTTTTCCAAATTTTGAAGTCAAGATACCTTTAAAGGATATATGTTGGTTTATCTTAGCAGCCTATACAATGAAATGAATCTTTGTACTTAGCTCTTTCACAGTCAAAAAAAATTCAAAGAAAATACAATAATATACATAATCCAGACTCTATATGTATATTCCATCTTTACATGGTTTATTTTTTTAATCCTTTAATCTATGACTGTCTGAACTCTTATATTACTTTACTATCTTTTTAAAGACTGTTTCATTTTTTAAAACCATTTACTTCCTTTTATAAATATCCATATTATTTTTCTTCTCTCTCCAAGCCTACATACATTTATTGAACTCAGTGGCTCATGTAGAGGTCTTTTTCATCTGAATCTGTTTTTATTGCACAAGTATAACCCTTTTCTGACCAGGACCACTTGTAAAAATACTAAGTGATGTGACTAGGAATAAGGCAGCTTTGCCTTTTGGTTTTGCCTACTCCAACATGGTAGAATCTGTTCATTGCCTCTGGGAACCATGCACACTGCCCAGTTCCAGGTATTCAGTGGGTCTATGTCACTCCATTAAGCAGTTTGTGACATGCTCACACGTCCCATTTAAGTGCTCAGCCTCCTGAAATAGCCAGTGTTCATACTGGCAGCACAAACCAGGAAGTCATTTTTAAGGAGTCAGATAGTTTTTGCAGCTACTGTTGAGTAAGAAAACCTTTAAAGAAGCCACGGTGCTCTGTTGTTATCAAACAACACAGAAAGCATCACATGGGAAAGGAATACTATCCTTTACAGAAATTTTTAACAGAATTTTACAAGGGATTATGTCACTAGCTCCCACTGATCCCCACTGACCCAGAACAAATAAAACAGACACACAGAAACCCACAAACCACAGACACAGTCACAAGTCTGCTTTCAGTCAGATAGAGATTCAGACTCATACAACAGGCAGGATGGAAGATACAGGGAAGATGGAGTCGTGAATTCAAATCTGAACTCACTCAGGATTAAATTTCATAATAAAATCTGTCATTTTATTAAAAATGAATACAAAATCAATTAATTTTGTTGAAATGAAATTAATGAAATTAACTTAAGTCTTGAGACTAAAAAAAAAAAAAAAAAAAAAAAAAAAGAAGCCACGGTGCCCATGCCTGCCTCCAGCTAACAAAGCCCACCTGAAAAAAAAAATGCTGACTACCAAAAAGCCATGCTTAACTCTGTTCTTTTTGTCTAGAATTTCTTTCCAAGTTTTCTCAGGTTTTACAGGGATATAGCTGACCATGTTGGCACCAATTTGTAATCAGTGGAGCTGCTTGTTTATTTCTTGGGGACTCTGACCCACACACACAAAAAAAATCAAACTGAAACTATATCATTTGCAAACACTACTCTAGTGTGTTCCTGGCTAGGCCTTGCATCTTAAATTAGCCCATTTATATTAATCTGTGTATCACCATGTGGTTGTGGCATACCGATACGGTTCTGTCCAGAGTCTTGTATCTGTCTCCCGCAGTGGCTATCTGGCTTCTCCCTGACTCTGCCTACTCTCCTCTTCCTCCATCTGCTTGGAATTCCAGTCTTGCTCTATTCTGTGCTGCAATAGGTCCAAAGCAGCTCCTTTATTAACCAGTGGTATTCACAGCATACAGAGGGGATCCTACGTCACTCCCCATTGCCTCTTCCCATGTATTGTTTCCCTTTGTCTTTCCCAATTAATAGCCATCACCATTTCCCTTACTTTCCCCTTCATATCACCTGTATCCTGGTATTCTCCCTAGTGACCCCAGCCCCTTCTGCTTTACTGGCAACATTTTTCTTTCCTAGATTCTGTTGTTACTCTGAGTGAAATTTACATCAAGAGATTTTCAGCAACAGACCACAGATGAGAGAGAACCTGAAGAGTTTTTTTTTTTTCCCTCTGGGACTAGGCTAACTCAGTCAATAGACTATGTTTTAATTCCATCCATTTCCCCCAAAATTCCAAGAAAGGACTTTAGGGTGTCCAAACAATCAATACTGACTGAACACAAACATGAAGGCAAAATAATGTGATTTTTTTCCAATTAAAAATATTTAAAGAAATAATATACAAGAACATTTTATAGACAGTTTAGAGGATAATTAAAAACTAGAAATTATGAGTCTTTAGTTATAATTTGTGAGAATCAATGAAGGAGGAGATCCAAGAATTAAAATGGTAACTGTATATAGAGTGCCTCACATGTGGAATTATTGTGTTCTGTTGCTAAACACAGTAGATACCTGGTTAGCAATTAGAGTGATTCTTGAAAAGAACCTGATTCCAAGTGCCCAATTATGAGGCTGCTGGATGCTGCTAGGTTGAAAAATATTAGGTACAGTTGTGATTTATTCTGACACAATTTCACAAAGCAGGAATTGGATTCCAGGAAGAAACTTCAAGAGCTTATTAATTTTTCCCTTTTGTAAGCCTCTGTCACTGTGGAGGACATGTGTTACAGACCTTAGATTTTACAGCAAAATCTAATTAGATAGGAACAATTCAGTATGTCTATGAAAATATGTCTGAATAACAAACAAAATCTGTTTTGTAAATAATAACATAGTTCATTCTCTGTAGATATGAGAGAGATGAGAAAAGGGAAGGTCATGATGATCATTCATTGTCAAAGAAATGATTTAAAGATCTATTATGATATGAATGAAAAGACACTGAATTTGTCAGAAATTAAATCGAGTATTGAGAATAAAGATTCAATAGTAGCTCAAAATGATCTAATATATTCACCAGTTACAGTAAAAGCTAAAAATTGCACAATATAACTCTGCTTGCATAAACTGCTTTACACCAATCATAAGTTGATGGCAGAGAACTTGTACTGATCTGAGAGAAATTCCATGAATATTCCTGTCTATGATGACAAAGTAATTAATTCAAATCAGAATACACATTAATCCCCAAATCTCTATAATTAGGAATGGCGATTGAATATTTCTCTTTCTTTTAAGTGTAGAAAAGCGTAATAATTTATGATATCTAATGAAAAATTATTTTATTCTCCTAAATTTTCATTCCCTCTAAAACCATTTACTTTTTCTTGAAGACTGTATTTGACTCTTAATACTCAAACCCACATTGCCTCAGTAATGTCTCGAAGTGGGAAGATGCCACCACCAGCTAATTCATGGCGTTAATAAGTTTCAGGGTAGTCTGTAATCTAAGGTTGATAGGGTAAATCATTTCATCCTTGCTATTTCATTTTATGCATTCTAAATGATTTCTTGAATGACACTACCAAAAATCTCTTATAAGAAGAAAAGAGATGTGTATTAGTGACAATATTAGGAGCATATGCATAGAAATGTGTTGATATGCTTAGCAAATTTTGTGCTTCATGTTACAACCATTGAAGATACCTTAGGTCCCTGATATTTTATGTAAGCATGGTGAATTGTTTTGACCATTTTATCTCTGTCCTGGACATCAGCAGATAAAGTAGCATGCCTGTACTTCTATGCCTGGCAGTCTTCTACATCAGTCCATTGCATTCAGTCCACATAGTCTTACCAGCCCCTGCTGCTTCCAATCCAGTGCACAGTATGTCCCCTTATTTTATAAGCTATTCAGTTTTTCTTTTTTATAAATTTTTTATAAATTTAATTAAAATAGAGTTATATTACCCCTTCCACATATTCCTCCTATGTCTGACCCCTGGCAAATTAATCGTGTTCTTTCTATAAATAGGTTGCTATGAACACGTATAAATAAATAAGCATATAAATACAACCTGTTGAATCATTTTATGAACACATATAAATAAATAAGCATATAAATACAACCTGTTGAATCATTTTAGTGTTGCCCAAATGTATGTTTCTAGAGCTATTCACTAGTTTATGGCTTCTTTAAACTCCTTAAATTTTTTTGATAAAGTTTACAAGTACTCTTTTGAGATCCATGTCCTGTGATCCACTAGATAATTCTTGTAAACTCTTTCTGTGACAATAATGGATTTGGGAAAGGGGATAGTATAAAAACTGTTCTAACCTTTCATATTCTTTGTATTTTTGTAAAAAGGCCTGGGGACATATACTCTATTGGTTGTGGATTTAATGTGGACAGAGCTGGCTGGGTGTTCATACAGAATATGAATTCTGGCCTAAGACTGGATGTTAGGAAGGTTCAGTCAGGCTCCTCAGACTCAGCTGGAATATCAGGTGTGAGACATTGACTTTGTCTGAGGATTACGGTGTAGGCAACTGAGAGTTAAGAGAGAGGACTTGATAGTTGTCAATGCCAACACAAAATTATGTCACCACTACCATTTTTGAATCTTCATCTATACAAGCCAACAGATGATTCCGTTCTATAGAGTAATTCCTAGAGGAGACAGTCTGGATCAATCACCTAAACCATAAGTAAAACTAGGCATTCATACAATTCTTTCACATATATTTTTTTTAAAAAATATATAGCTTAGTACTCTTGTAAGTTTTTGACCCTGATTAGCAATCTTAATAATATGTATTTTAGGACACATTTTTATTAATTAGGTTAGACAATCCCTGACACATTATGTACAAGTGCTTCTTACAGTGTGGATAATTATGAGTTACTTTTAAGATGTCTATATATTGATTCCTATTGTATGCACAATAACAAACACCCCACATAATTAAACACAAATATTGGTGGCAAATATATGTATTCACAAAGGTCCATTTCAGTATTCTAAGTAAATAACCCAAACATCATATTCTATATTATTTTTATTATCATTTGGTGAGCCACAATTTGGAGACATTAAGAACCATGTTTTTAATCTGACGTGTTGAAATTTTTATGTGTTCAGAAGCTGTATGTTTATGAATACATATATATGCATATTTCAGTAATATAAAACAGGATGAAATATTATTAGCAAAAGTACATCATTAATAGAAATATTTCACTGTGAAAAGATAATAGTGAAATAATTGCAAATTTTCAATTTATTAACTTGACCAAAATAAAATAAAATGATACTTTTCAAATATATCCATACTGCTAACCAAAAATAAGACGTGTGATTTTCTTATAACTGACATACGAGAAAACCATATTAGGGTATGTTAAAGGTCTTCAAATAAGCAAAACCTTAGCATATAAAAATATTAAAAGATAAAATCACCTGAGAAAATTGGGAGTGTGGAGTGGGTAAAGAAGAGAGGGCAGGTGGGGAGGAGGAGGGAAGAAGAGGAGGAGAGAGGAGAACATGATGCAATGGGATGGTCAAGGTGGGGGAAAGACAGAGAGGGAGAGCAAGATAAAAACTATCTTGACTGAGGGGCTAGCAAGAAACCAGGCACTAGGAACATTGCCAGGAATCCACAAGGATGACCCCAGCTAAGAACTAAAGCAATAATGGAGAGGGTGCCTGAACTTGCCTTCCCCTGAAATCAGATTGGTGACTAGTTAATTGTCACCACAGAACTTTCATCCAGCTACTGATGGAAGCAAATGCAAAGATCAATAGAGAAGCACTGGACTGATTTCTCAAAATCTGGTCAAAGAGAGGCAGGAGCAATATGAGCAAAGGGGTCAAGACCATGCTGGGGATACCCACAGAAACAGCTTGTCAGGGCTTATGGGAGGTCACTGACTCCAGACTGACAGCAGGGATCCATATAGGACCAAACTAGGCATGAGTAACAGGTGTATGGCTGGGGTAGTCTGTAGAGTCACTGACAGTAGGACCAGGATATTTATCCCTACCACTTTAACTGGCATTTTGGAGCCCATTCTCTTTGGAGGGATACCTTGCTCAGCCTAACTATAGTTGGAGGGCCTTGGTCCTGCCTCAAAGTGATAGACTCCCCATTAAAAATAACAAAAGAAGATTGTCATCTATATGAGTAAGTGTTTGAGATCTTATACAGTTTCATATAATGAAGAACTGTTTTTGAAAAAAACTTTTAATAAATTATAATTTTGTATTAAAGACCTGTGATTAAATAATTATCAGTAGCAATAGTACTGTTTGATATAAGTGACATAAAATGATATCATAATTAAAGGCATAAGGGAATAAAATTACACTTACAAATTATTACTATTGAAACTTTAAAGTAATCACAAGCAATATATTTTGCATGTGCCTTAGCAAATGACTTCAAAACCAATTACAATGAAATCAAGACAGAGATATGATTAGATAATAAAGTTAAAACCCAAAGTCTACATTTTATTGATTTTTTAAACTTCAGCAGTATCATGAAAACTTGTTGTAAATTTAGAAGTCAAAATAGATTATGTAAGATTCTCCAATGTCATATTGAGGCAATCTTTAAAGATTTAAATGACTAAAAACCATATAGAATTATCCCACATTGTGGTTTACTATCTGACTAGAATTAAGGAAGTGTGGACTTAACTGCTAATGAAGCTGCAAGCATTTGAAAATAACCACTAAAATTTGTCTACATTGTCCCAAAGGGCATGGTCAGTTTTTCATATTACTGATTCTATAGAAAATTCTTTAATTTTTTTTTGCCAATGTATTTTTTTTCAAATACTGTATGAGGATCAACATAATCTCTGGTTCGGACAAGAAAATATTCTTGGTTTAGCAGGATGTAAAGGATTAAATATAAAGTCCTTGTTTGAAGGTGGTCATGAAAATTTCATGAACTGTTGCTGTTCTGAAAAATATGCACCCCACTTTGAAAACTGAATGGACTTAGTCTCTGGGTGTGATTTGTTTTCTTTCTAAAATGAAATGTGTTATTATAAAGTCCTCTTGGAAGTGGCTTCATCTTCTTAATTGTCTTATTCACTCTGACACATGATGATTTTGTACTTAGAACATCATAGCTTTAATGTTTGAAAAAAATTCAGTGAGAGTGGCATGTAGTGAAATAGTAATTGATAGGTCTGTCTAAAAAAAATCCCTATGCTAATCAAGAGAAATTTACTGCAGTGTCCAAAATATATACAGTGGCTAGAAGTAGGACTTTATGAGGATCATGGTTTGCTGAATATGGTTGCAACTGCTAAGGTCCGAGAAAAAGGCCCCAAAGCAGACCAGCAACCACATTTGCACTATCTAGTGCATTTTATTGATTCCAACATTGGGGTGGCAAAAGAGCAACCCCCAAAGTAACTTAGAAGACTTTAAAGTGGAGTAAGGGGAATTCCAAAGAGGTGGGATTAATCTGGGATTGATTGGTGGAGGAGAGATAAGTCTGGGAGCTGAGTGGTGAGAGTTGGCTGGTGGGAGGCCTAGTAGTTAGACATTTTCTGGTAGCAGAGTAGAGGAAGCTACCTTTAGTTTGCTGAAGTCTGAGAGCACCTGCTGAGTTAGCAGAAGGGCTTTGGGGACTTTGGGGCACTGCTGAGTTAGTACAAGAGCTTTGGGGATCCAATGAGCTAGCAGATGGGCTTTGGGGCCTTGCTGATGGTCATCTACAAGTTGTTGTTTTCATGAGACAAGCTTGCTCAGCTCTGTCCCATTCTAGTGAAATTAAACTAAGGTCTGGTGTCTGTCAGGGTTCTGGTTGCTACCCTCCCCACCTTCCAGCCTCTTCAACAACTATTTCACAATGAAAATATTAATTAAATTACTTTGGTAAATATTAAAGACACATTTTTATATTGTAGACCCTATGTCTTAATTGAGACATAACTGGTAAATCATATGATGTACTTGTTGATGTTTTTTTGTTTGCTTCGGTTTTGGTTCTTTGAGACAGGGTTTCTCTGTATAACAGCCTTAGCTGTCCTGGAACACACTTTGTTGACCAGGGTGGGCTCAGACTCACAGAGCTCCATCTGCCTCTGCCTGCCAGCTGTTAAATTAAATGTGTGTGCCACTGTGCCAGGATTGTTGAATTTTGATAATGAAAAATTTTGAAAAAAACATATATGAGCCCTCTATTATATTTAAATCATTTCTACTCTGTAGTCTCTGCTTACCAACTCATCAATGTCTCACTCACCCCATCTCAAATTCAAGACTACTTTCTCCTTAAGTAGGATTACATTCCTAAAGAACTCACTTCTGGAGACAATTGATTTCCTCTCTCTTCACACCCATAGATTGCTTGTAGCTCCCCATCTCCCTGTGGATCCTTATTAGATTTTACCAGTCAACATTGGCATGTCAACTACTAACAGATGAAGATTTTGCAAAAACATTTTTTGAAATTATTACTACAATCAAGTTAACAAATCCATTTAAGCCCAAAGTTGTATATTGTGGGTAAATGTAATAGTGTCCTCCTGGTATATAGTTTTTAAGTACACAAATCAGTATTCACCGTTGTAATTATCTTGTACACAAGTCTCTCTAAATGTATGTATTTTGTAATTTGTTTGTGACCATTAAAATTTCCACTTTTATCTTTCATCACTCAGTCCCTCACAACCCCCTATTGACATTTTCCTAGACATTATCTAGAAAAATGTCATAAATAGATTTCTTTCTCTTTACTTGCTTATGTAGTATGTCATTCTTTTTGATACGATTAATGAATGCTTCCATTTCTTTAACTTAGTGACTGAAGAAGATCATGTTGTATAAAGTAATGCCTAAAATGGGTTTTCAATCCCCAAAAAAGTTTGGAAAGTAATACATTTTTAATGTCCCAAGAGACTCCATGACCTTTTACATTCTGAGGCAAGGCTACTTTATAAGGGGAATACTGTTGAAGATATGATAGAAGGATTGTATGAGCTAGGAGAGTCAAGATCATCTAAAGGAAATCCACAGAAAATACTAACCTGGTCTCATAGGAACTCACAGACTCCTAACCAACAGCTAGGGAGCCTGCATGGGACCAACCAAGGCCCTCTACATATCTTTAACAATTGTGTAGCTTGATCTACTTGTGGGACTTCTAGTGATAGAAGCAAGGCTTGTCTCTAATGCATTGGCTGACTTTTAGGAACCCATTCCCATACTGGATTGCCTTGTCTAGCCTTAATACAAGGGGAGGAGCTTAGTGTTACTTCAACTTGATATGCCATATTGTGTTGAAACCCATGGAAGGCAGACATCTTTCTAAACAGAAACAGAGGAGGAGCTGATTGAGGTGTGTGAGGTAGGGAGGTGGGAGGGAGGAATGAGAGAAGATGAGAGAGGAGAAACTATGGCCAGAGTGTAAAATAAATAAATTTCGTAAATAATGATGATGATGATGACGATGATGATGATGATGATGAAATACAGCAAACATGATGCATGCCAAGCTTCCTACTTCAATACTGGCCTAATATGATATTGTAAATCTACCTGTCTGAATATGAGAGAAAAAATGTTTTGGATAATTAATCTTAACTTACACAAATTCTTCAAGATGTGTATACAATATATTTGAATATATCCAACTCCCTCTCCCATCTCCTTGCAGATTGACACCATTTCCTATTCACACATTTTTCTGGCATTATTTCGTCAAACCTATCAAGTTCAATTTGTGTTGATCATACATTCTTGAATGTGTGACCTCCTACTGCAACGCTGAGGACCTACCAAAACCTGAATTCTTTAAGAAAACTGACTCTCTGATTCTGAGAAGCTATCAGCTACCAGTAGCTCTTCAATTAGAAGTGCTACCATAATAAAATAATGAAGCAGAGAAGGCAAACTTGGGGTGGTTTCTGGGTGCTAGAGAATAGGTGGGAATACTGAAGATTTGAGAATTTGGAAAGAGACCAAAGTGAACTTACTGATACAGATGGTTACATACCCACCCCATACACATGTGCATACACACACACACACACACACACACACACACACACACACACACACACACAGTTCATATAAAATCAGTTTAAAAAGGAATTACGATGTAATAAGGCAACAAGGACCCTAGCAGGTGCCACATAATGGCATATATAAGCCCGGGCCATAGTGGTTTGCTAACTTTGGAATTATTGGGAAGTTTCTAGATGTGTAAAAAGTACAGGCTATTTTCAATGCCATTGGTTGATATTCATAACTTTATTGTAAGATACTATTGCTTAGAGAAAATACAGAAATCATACATTCACCTTGAACCTTCATCCCTACTGGCTAGCTTTTCTAATATTGGAAGATGCTGGGCATGCTAGCTGAGGAGAAAACTCATCCTCAAGCTTCCCAAACTATGTACTATAAGAGGTAAAATAATAACTACTCTAGAAATACACGTCAACTGGTACAAAAGGGACATGAATACCATAGGACTAACTAAGCACTTCTGATTTAAGTCCAGCTCCACAAAATGAAACCCATATCTGTCAACATTATTAGGCCTAGAGCTAGACAGATCATAGGCCTTAGTGGAGAACTTATTATTTTTCCTGTAAATATACATGATACAAAAACAATTCTTAATGTTTTATCATTATACCCATATATTAGTATGTCAGTCAATTTTCAGAGAATATTTTATTTGCATTAGATAGTATTTAACATAAAAATCAAGGTATAGTGAACAAGAATCTACAGAAAGTAGAACCCTAAATGGATAAACTGTGTCACACACCCTCTCTGAGTCAAGGATAAAAATAGAATAGAAAATGGCAAAGAGCCTGATGTGATGGATGAGTACAAGGAAAAACTATTTTTCTAAACACATCAGAAAGGTAGTTGTCAACACATGCCTAAGATTTATATCACCCCAAGTCAAATAAGATATTTACCTTGCATTAAAATGAAAATTTAATTTACACAAACTGTATTTTGCTGGTTGGTTGGCAGTGACTTGTAATGACTGAGTGAAAGGGAGACACCTAGCAACTTTGGAAAAGAGAGCTGTGTTTTATATATAGAAAGCCAGTGTTCATCCTCCCTCTTATAGGAGATAGCAGGTGTCATGGACAGACAGAGTGGCAAGGGCTTGTGGATAAAAGGTCCAAATGAATTCTCACAGGAATGGAAAAGGGAGTCAGGTTTAATGTCAATGAATGCCCAGCTCTGAGATACTTTCCCTTTCATTATGATACACTGTATGATGTGGTACTTTATATCAACTTCAAGTGGTTATCACAAACAAATGCAACAAGCATATGTGTAAAAATACTATAAGTCACAAATGATTGTTGTAAGATTGTGTGAAAATATAGTTTAAATAACAGACTTCAAAATTCTTAAAATTGTATTTTCGTGAAGAATTTATTAACTTTATTTTCTTTTTATATCGTGAAATTCTGGAAAACAAAGAAAGTCTGAAAATATTAGAATGACATTTCTTGAAATGTTAAACTAAATTTATCCTATATTCTTTCAGTACAGATTTCAAATATGTTTTCTTTCTGCTTACTAACTATTGAAGTTTGTCTGTTAAAAGTTAAGGACCATTGAGCTTGGATTTATATTAGAGTTAAAATTATATCATGGCTATGTCATGGCATCTTGAAGGTCTTAAATTGTTAAAGAGAATTCAGAAAGCTACTCATTTTGAATGCAATAGTCTTGTTATAATTAACCATGTACATGTTTAATTTCTGCTTCCTTAATAAAGAAAAATGGGCTGAATAGATGGTCCAGAGTTTGAAAGCACTTGTTGCTCTTAGATGGGACTTGGGTTTGATTCTTACTACTCACATGGTAGCTCACAACTATCTATAACTTCATTTCCAGAGACTCCAAGCCTTGATTTTGAAATCTTCAGGCACAGAGCACGGACCTTATGCACAAAGATAAGTCAAAGCAGAATGTTCATCCACAAAAATATTAATAAGTTTTTAAATGAACAAATAAGTGTTCACCACTGGTCAGATTTATGGAATTAACATAATAAGATTAATGTAAAGTTACTATCTTATTTTTAATGTAACATAGTGTTTCATAGGAAAATATGTATGATATATTTATGTTTTCTCATGTTTTCCTTCTCCCAGACTTTTCTAATCTCATTAAATATTATAAGTACATTATATATCATGTTCTAACATGGAAGAATGAGAAAAACATAGAGTGATAAATTTCTTCTGCTATAAGAAAAAGTGAAACAAGCAAAAGGCTGTGGCTAATTTTACTTTTTACGTTGCATGTCTAAACTTATATTTTTGAAATATAGGAAGCTGAGCTTTTCTCGAGGGTTTTTGTATCATAAATAATTCTTTTGAATTTTTGGAGTATTGTGGTAAATGTCACTCATCTAGTCCAAAGGTGTCACATCCTAGAGTGCACAACCCTCCTGGCACCCTAATTTTAGCCAAGTGAAACATGTGTAAGACTTATGTACCTATAAAATAATAAATTTTGTTGTTTTTAAGCCACTACACTTGTAGTTATTTGTTACAGACTCAATAGAAAACTGTTAACAGAACCCTACAGGCACTGTAAATCCATCTTCATATTTGCTCATTGACTCTCTTTCCATAACCTCTTTCCATGGCCAGCCGAAACTACAAAATCCCTCAGCAGAGATTTGTAACCTTTAACTTACCTGTAATTGCAGGTGGCTGGCTCTCTCTGCACATATTTACTTCACATTTGAATCCATTTTTTCTTCTTAAATTTCAGTCTCTCTTACAGAGATCCAAGTGTGCATTTTTTAAGGTTATAAAAATTTATGAGAAAACAAAGCAAAATGCTGAATAAATTGTTTCTCAGTTTAAAACCATGTGTCCTACAGTGATTCATGAGACACACAGAAGAATTGTAGATGATAGGAAATAATGATTGCAGTGTAGAAATTATAGAAGTGTCGGCAAAGAAGTCTGCAGAAGGTTGCCGCTAACCAAGTAGCTGCCTTTACTAGAGAAAGCAGAAAAATGTATGAAATGGGGGAAAATGTAACAATAAATTGAAGAGAGGCAGCACAGAGGGTAATAACAAAAAGTTAATTCTACTTACATGCAGATACATATAGATATGTATCAATATATTGCATATTTTGATGCTTGTGAGATGGAGCAATGCAGTATAAGCATGAGAATTTGAGTTCACTCCTTAGGTATCTATGTTAAAAAAAAGTATGCTGTGGTGACATGTGCCATGTGCCTCTTACCTCAGTGCTGAGGGAAGAAGACAAGTGAATCCCTCTTGTTTGAAGGCCAGTTATTTTAGACACATCTATGAACTCCAGATGCCCTGAAAGACATTCTCCCCAAAATTGGAGTGGACACCAATGGGAAAGACAATGATGTAAACTCCTGACCTCCATTCACACACACACACACACACACACACACACACACACACACACACACACACACACACACACCATACATTTATGCATACATATTTTTTATATAATACATATTTCTTCATGCATGTAAGCATAATGGAGACTCTTTGAAGGGAAATGGAACAGAAAAGAAGGAGAAATCGATACAGTGTTTGTGTGGAGAGACATGAATCTTTCAAATGCAAATGTAATGGTAATTAAACTAGTAGTATTATCTGCTTTTTGTAGGTCCTAATAACTTCTTGCACATCATGAAACTGTATTACCCTCATAAAAAAACTTCTAGTAATTTTCCATTATCTTCAACAGTCTAATTCTAGATGTAGATGTAATACACATTTTCCTACTTCAGTCTGAGGGTTAGAGAAAGAAATACAGATATAAAACACTCTTGTAAGTCATGAATCAAGGATAGATATACACTTGTTTTATCACTAAAATATTGTCTGAATACAATAGGATGCGTTTTTAATTCTATACCATAAATAATGTGACCATGACATGTGAAGATGAGTTATTAGAATTTTGAGATTTTACAAAATTAGGATATGTGAAAGAAGTCACAGGTATTTGAAAGATTGCTTATCATTTAGAGCATTTTCCGCTGTTGTCAAAGGACTCAAGTTCATTCTCTTTATCTACATTTTGTGATGTGGCACACAGCATTCTGCAAGTCCAGAATATCTGAGAAAAGAAAAAGGAAAGAAAAACAAAATACACTCAAAGTCTACTTTGGGAATAAAATATTTCCTTGATGTGTAAGAAGTTTCATATGGACCTTGGCTATATGCTAAAAATTAGCAATAAATAATTTACGATTTAGCTTTCAGAATAAAGTAATTTTATTCTTTTCAAAAGAAAAATAAATGTTGTTGTGACATAATTTCCACAGTGGGCATTTCACACTTCTCCTCTCTTTACAAAAGGAGAATACATCAGGGATTTTAATTTTTGAATTATTTTATGTGTATGAGTTTTGTATATATGCCTGTATATGACATTCACAGTTCATGTCCCCAACACCCAGAAGGTGCTGGATTCCTAGGAGCTGGAGTTACTGAAGGCTGTCAACTATCACATGACTGTGAAAAATTTGACATGTGTCTTCTTGAAGAGCCAGTGTTCTGGACCACTAGGTCATCTTTCCAAATCCTGAACTCCCTTACTCCCCTACTTCTGCCTCTGCCTATTAGCCCCCTTCTTCCCTCCCCACTAATGAGTTTTTGTTGTTGTCATTGTTGTTTTTGTTTGTTTGTTTTGTCATTGCTATTTTATCCTATAAAATAGCATACCTTAAAATTAGGTCTCACAAATGGATGATTTTTAAAAAAGCATACACAGGAAGTTTAAAGCCAGTTTTAAATAAAAACAATCAAAACCAACAGACATTGTTTAATAAGATATATTGTTAATTTATTGACAACTGAATATGTTTTGCATTTAAAAATTCATTTCATGAGTGTTAAAATTTTTACTGAATTAGTGAATATGAGCATGAATAATTTAAAGTGAATAACAATGAATAAAAGTCATGCTATTTGTAGACTTTCTTTTTATTTGCCTTCAAAAAACCTAGAAAAAATATGCTGAAAGGCATGAATTCTATGTCTATAGCGAGGGGTATTCTGAGAGGAACTCTTTGTTATGTAGAAAAAATATTCTGCTATAGATTTGTGTTGACAGGCCCTACATTACTTCCTCATTGAAAACTCTACTGTGTCTAATAGACAGATTTATTTATTACACATTTCTTCCTGGTAAATGAATAGTGGACTTTGAAATTAGATATGACTTGATTCACATATCATTTCATCCACATAACTGTTTTGTGATCTGCAGCAAAATAGTAAATCTCTCCGAGGCCTGATTTTCCAACCAGAAAATGATGGCTGTATTTCACCTAATCTGAATCTCCAAAAATTGAAAATGCATGACTGTTATACAAAGTGTAAAGAAAGAAAGGAAAAAGCTGTTGCAGTTATAGTTTTAGTATGCATCTTGGACTGAGTATCAATAGCATGACATAATATAATTATAGATCTTGGTAAAATTTAAGCCTCAAAAACATCTGATCTCTGGTATTTACAATGTATTATTGCAAGGGGAAAGGACAAAGCAATGACCTAATAAATCAAAGCTTTCACCTCTCGGTTCTATTCATCTAGATTTGTGCATATTTACATAAGTATAATAGCATAATTTTAAAGATTATATTAATGTATCATGCAAGGTTTCCTTATTCAGCATATTTCAAGATTGCTTTCTATCTACATAAGTCTTAATTCATATAAAATATATTTCAACAAATATCTTAGTGTTCCAGATTTTAGCTAATATAAATTATGCTACTGCAAAAATGTTTACCTATTTAGCTTCTGTGCCTACTTTATCCCCTAATAGTAAATGTTGGCACAATGACCTTAATGAGCCACAACACTTGATAGTTCTTAATAAACATTTTCAAAAGACATATCATAAATTTATAAGTACTTTTAAATGTCAACCAATGAAAATTTGAAATTGTTTTCCACAATTAATATAGCAGGTTAGGACATTCTCTAAAATATTTATAATTGGCCAAAGTCATAATTTGATTGTATTGAACAATAATACCTTAATAATGATGCAATTAAAATTTCTATTTCTTCAAAATATAGTCATTAGGACTTTTTTCTATAACTAAAATGAGTCAATGCATTTTTGCACTGTTTTATAACAATTTTATAATAATTCTAATTGTTCAAGATCTAATTCTATAACAACATATTTTAAAACTCTTTTATATGATTGAAGTATGAAATATTTGGTTTATAATAAAATTTTTGGGATAATATACTCTTCTATATTTGGTTTAACAAACACATTTTTATGAAGACACTCTATCCTTGGATTACTTAAAAACATTTTTTTGTAGACCAGGTTAACCTTAAATCACAGATATATTTGCCTATGCCTCTTGAGTGCTGGAATCAAAGATTTGTCCCACCACACCTAACCCATTTATATTTTTAAAAGCATGTTCTCAGTGTAATATTTATCATCATACTGTTAATAAAAAAGACATTTGTTCTGTAGAGTTTTACTTAGACACCTAATACATAGTATCTTATCTCAAGGCATGGAGCTTGTTTTCATAAATTGTTTTTAGACAACAAGTAAAAGCTTAAAATTGATTAGAATAAATATGCATATTGGATAATTTAAACATAGGCAAGTGTAAATAGAGGATATATTTATACATAGTTGATCCTGATTACATGGATCTTGTTTGTGCCATAAAATAAATACCTGAACCAAATTGTCACTAGCAAGTAGAGAATGTATGTGATGAGGTAATTAAGTGGATATATTTTATGTTCAATTTCAGAAAATTATTTTATAGAACCAATTTACATTCAGCATTATTAAAATGACTTATAATTGTATTGTTAGGAGCTGTATCACAATATTTAGTATGATACATAATGTTCTTTCAGATTTCTTAGTGAATTATTGTTTATCTAGGAGGCATATACTTATGGTATTCAATTATGATACACATATTGAAAGCATACAGAATGTATACTTAAAGATATCATACTTCATGGGGATAGAGAGATAGCTAGCAGTTAAGCGGGGTGACTGTTCTTCCAAAGAACCAGGGTTTGTTTTCCTGCACTCACCCACATGTGGCAACTCACAATCCAGAGGATTCAGCATCCTCTCTGTCCTCCATGGGCACTATACATGCCTGTGGTGCACAGACATACATGCAGGCAAAATACCTGTATGAATAAAATAATAAATATATATATGAACATTTTTACTTATTTGGTAGTAGCAATTTTAAATTTTGATGCATAATAGAGATTAATACTTTATTTGAAGTTAGGCAGATGTTGCTAATATAAAGAGTCAGCAAACAGTCTTATTTTATTGGGAGTAGTTTAGGTTGGGTTAGTTATTCAACACAGCTATCACTCACTAAAATACAAATATTCAATAGTAGTAATAATTTTTTCATATCAGATCACTGTCTTTGACAGCTCTTTTCTTCCTCATTTATAGTTTCTTTCTTTCTATAAGTTTAATCACATATGAATCTCCATTCCAGGAACCCAGACCAACGTTACATCACAAAACACACTTTGTAGCACACAAATTCAAGTATCTTCCAAGAAGAGAAGACAACATTCCACAGCAGTGGGACTGAAATGGCTCCCTAGGCCAGAGTGGGCCTGAGGAAGCAGGCTCTACTGGAGAGGGAGCCACAAGCCAATCCAGACCCGGGACAAAGGCAGACAAGGATTGAGCTAGTGACCTGGTCCAGAGTAGACTGGAAACAGTGAACCCCACCAGAACAGGTACAGAGGAGTAACTCTGAAGGAGTAGACCTGAGCCAGGGTCCTTTACAGGACCAACCCCAAGACAGGGACCTGCAAGAACAGATCCAGACCAGGGACAATTACAGAAACAGGTCTGAGTTGTCAGTCTAAACTAGAGCAGGCCTGAGACAGCAAACTCAAAGGGAGCAAAGCAAAGCCCAGGAGTGCTGAGCTATCACCAGGAACACAAAATAACCAATGGGGTAACTAGAACTGTGGCACTGACCGTATCATGAGGAACAACCATCAGAGCTTTGGATTCACTGGCACCTAGAAGATTAATCAACACAATCTCAGACAGCCCCAACTACACCTATTAGAGAAAAAGATGAGTAGAAAAGGTAAGAACACACGCAACACCACAAAGACCATTACAACACCAGTAAAACTTAAAGACCCTACAACAGCAAGACTTGAACAACCAAATATAGATGAAGCAGAAGAAAATGACCTAAAAAATAATTTCAGGAGAATGTTTGAAACTCTTAAAGAGGAAATGAGAAATTCCCTCCAAGAAATGGAGGAAAAGGCAAACAAAAAATTGGAAGACATGAGCATATCCCTTAGAGAAAACCAAAAAAAGAAAGCAAACATACAAGAGAAACTATTCAAAACCTGAAAACTGAAATAGAGACAATAAAGAAAACAGAAGCTGAAGGAATTATAGAAACAGAAATCATGAGAAAATGATCAGGAACCACAAACGCAAACATGAACAGCAGAATACAAGAGATGGAAGAGAGAATCTCAAGCACTGAAGATACAATAGAGGAAATAGACTCATCAGTTAAAGAAAACATTAAATCTAACAAAAGCTTATTCCAAAATATCCAGGAAATATGGGACACCATTAAAAGGCCAAATCTAAAAATAATAGGTATAGAAGGAGAAGAAGTTCAACTCAAAAGCACAGAAAATATACTTAACAAAATCATAGTAAGGAAATGCCCAACTTCCTTTGTCATCAGAGAAAAGCAAATCAAAACAACTCTGAGATTCCCTCTTATACCTGTAAGAATGGCCAAGATCAAAAACACTGACGACAACTTATGCTGGAGTGGTTGTGGGGAAAGGGGAACACTTCTGCATTGCTGGTGGGAATACAAGCTGATACAGCCACTTTGGATGTCAGTGTGGCGATTTCTCAGAAAATTAGGAAACAACCTTCCTCAAAACCCAGTAATACTACTCTTGGGTTTATATCCAAAGGATGCTCATTTGTGCCAAAAGGACATATGCTCAACTATGTTCATATCAGCATTGTTTGTCATAGCCGGAACCTGGAAACAACGTAAATGCCCCTTGACTGAAGAATGAATAAGGAAAATGTGGTATATTTAGACAATATAATGCTACACAGCAATTGTATTTTGCAGGAAAATGGATGGAGCTAGAAAACATTATTTTGAGTGAGCTAACCCAGACACAGAAAGGCAATTATCAATGTACTCACTCATAAGTGGTTTTTAAACATAAAGCAAAGAAAACCAGTCTACAAATCACAATCCCAGAGAATTAGACAACAATGAGGACACTAAGAAAGACTTACATAGATCTAACCTATAGGGGAAGTAGAAAAGGACAAGATCTCCTGAGTTAATTTTGAGCATGGGGACTTTGGGGGGAGGGTTGAAGGGGGAGGGGGAGGCAGTCAGGGGAGCAGAGAAAATGCAGAGCTCAGTAATAATCAATAAAAACGTAAAAGTAAAAAATATTTTTTACTTTATTTTTATCAGTAAAAAATAAAGATAAAATAATAAAAATTTTAAAAAGATAGAACCTTAAACTAGAAGAAAAAAAAGAAGAGAGGAAGGTGTGGATTTGTCAGTCAAGAAAAAAGATTAATATTAAACATATCAATCATAAAGCAAGCAATTTTATGGTGTGCATGTGTCTTATCCATTTTCCATGGGGAATGGGAGGTTGGCAATTTGGGACAGAATACTGAACAAGAATTAGCTTTAAGCTCCTGATAGTCAGCTGTGTAGAGAAAAAGTATTTAGAAAAAAGTATCTTCCTGAGGTGTCAACAAGAGTATCTTCAATGTGTGTCATATGTATTTAGAAAATTTGGCAGATGCACTACATATGAGAGTCATTGAACTTTGTGAATACAGTGCGACACAGAGTGCTCAAAAACAAGCTAAACGAGAAAGACACAGATTTCTAGTAATCGTTCTACTTTTATATCCTTTGCATATCTATTATTAGAAAACTGACTATCAAAATAAATTTTAAGACTACCTCAATAAGTGAAAATAAATGTAATTTGTATAATATGAATATGAACATCAAAAGATGAAATTTCCCAATTTTTTTTCTTATTTTTCAAAAATTAACTATGAAGCAGTTATAGTCCACTGTTATTTTTTCTGTGCAATTCTTTCATATTCTGTGGAACATTTCATTATAGACTTGCTGGTGAGAATACATCAATTATTCATGGCTAAAGAATTTTCGGTGTCATGTCCAAGAATAGAGTTATTGAGTGTCTCATTTATGATCATCCTGAGCAGAGATACCATGGATATTGCTCTCAGAAAATAATGGAAAATGCTTATCAGTGTTTGTAGAATTGTTCCTAAAATAAAAAGTAAAATGTACACTATTAATCACTATCTAAGAAATTTAGGCAAAGTATTTTCCTGGACACTCAAAGAATTAATAGAATTAGAGATTTATCTTCAACATGTAGGATTTCCCTTGTTCCTCATCTGGGCATCTGAAATGCAAACTCAACAGCTGGTGTATAAAGGTTTATACAAGGATGTTCAAACAAACCAGGAAGTTGAACATAGAATATGTAAGGTGTTTGCTAATACACTCTCTCAAATTCTTGTGAATAGCAACAACACTGTCTCAGATTCATGTGACTAGCAACAATATTAAGGCTACCTTTCATTAACATGAGTTATTGAAGCACTAGTATTTATGCCAAAATATAATTGAATCAATTTTCATAAAATTAATTATTTTGATGCATTTATATAGTTTAATTTACATGTGTATTCATGTGAATGTGTCTATATGTGCTTGTACATGTTTGTGTGATTGAGTGCATATTAGTATTTTTGTGTATTCATGTGCATGCAATGGCATGTATATGTAGGTGAGACGACAACTTGTGAGAATCTGTTCTCTCCTTCCATTTTGTGGCAATGAGGGACTAAAGTAATGTCATTGGCCTTGGCAGCAAGCATCATGAGTCACTAAGCTATCTTGCTGCTTCATTTTTAAATTATGTGAACTAGAAACATATTTCATTTTGTTCCCTCACTCATATTCAATAATGTGTTGTTTTAGTAGCTTGTCTAAGCTCTTAATTGAAAAATTACCAGTGTTGTAATTAATTTGTATTTACAATCTCTATTTTGCTAACAAATTAAACAAAGTAGATCACAAATATACTGAGGGAAAAATGTCATAATTTGGCAGCATTCTTCTGAATTATTCTGAGCCATCAACATGTTTGTTAAAGATGAGTAATATGTAGATATTTTGGAACTTTTATGGTACCCACCAAGGGTTTCTAATTCATATATATTAGAAACTCAAAAAAAATCAATAAAATTGTTAAAGTTGGCAATATATACATATATATGGAAGTAAAACGATTTATAAACTGTGTTTTTATTACATTTTTACATATTCATTGTCACTATATAATACCAGAAAGTCTCTTTTATTTATTTTTAATAACCATGAGTTTTTTCTCTTCTTAAGTTGAAATGATAGCCTCATAATTGATAAGTCAATAAATGTTTGGAAAATGACTTGGTAACTGGATTAGGGCAGATCGAAAAGCATGCTTCCTCCAGGTATTTTGGTATTGAGAAACAAAATCATTACAATAAATATTTTTATCAAAATACTGTATAGTAATTATGATTCTAAAACATCAATTATTTTCAAAGGTAGTCACCTACATGGATATAATTTTATAGTATCATGCTATTTTCTTATCCTGGTGAGTGTTAAATCTGAGAGTTGACTAATTAAATAAACAGTATAGATAAAATATAAATAAAAATTTGATACACCATAAGAAATATTGTTATTCAGCCTATTTCAAAACACCTAGACTGTTCATGATATTATTAAGCTCACAGACTCAAAAAAGCATTTCAGAAAACAAAGCCACTGTACAGCTTCAAAATGCATATTTTCAGACTTTCTAAGGCATATTCATACAAGCTGTTTCATCTCTAAATGATATGCTCATGAAAGACATTCGAAGGTGTAAAATAGGGTGTGACATTTTTTTTTATCCATTGAATTTCCTTCTTTGCCAGCACCAATTAAGGCTGAAAAAGAAGATGTTTTCCACTGATAATTTTGGCTCTTTTTTAGTCTTAAAAACTTAGCTTAGTTTTTTAACTTAAAATTTTTAATATTTTTTGATCTGTTTCCTCTCCCCCAAAGCCTCCCATACCCTTCCCATCTCCTGACCCACCCAACATTCTCTTCTTAGCTCTACTTTGAAAATTCACTTATAATGCCTTATTCATTCCTGATTTAGTGACCCTAATCCCTAGGCTATGGTGATGATGACTATCTGAGAATGTATCCTTTGCTCTTGTGCTCTTAATCCTCTCTTACTACCATCTTAGCTAGGCTGCTCCTGGGATGAAATGAGAGGAGATGATTTTCAAATGCAAGGTTCCAGTTAACAGATGATCAAGGAGTTGTGTTTCCTTTGCCACAGACAGATGGTTTCTTTTGCAATACAAATCTTGGGGCCCCTAAAAGATTTACCACAGAAGGAACATGATACAGGCACAGTTCTCTAATATGGGCATATACTCTCTTGATATCTTCTTGTGATTGCCTTTCTCTTCCATCTCTAATTCAATATACACCATCATGTGATATGGGATTCCCCTCTGTATGCTGTGATTAACACTGATTAATAAAGAAACTGCTTTGGGCCTATAGCAGGGCAAAACAGAGGTAGGCAAGCAAAACTAAACTGAATGATGGGGAGAAAGAAAGCAGAGTCAGGGAGAAGCCATGTTAGCTCCACCAGAGACAGACACTTAACAGAACCTTGCTGGTAAGCCACAGCTATGTACCAATACACAGATTAACAGAAATGGGTTGATTTAAGATGTAAGAGCTAGCCAATAAGAAGCTAGCTAATAGGCCAAGTAGCCATTTAATTAATACAGTCTCTGTGTGGTTATTCCAGGGATGAGCAGCTGGGAATAAACAGCCTCCTACAACAAATTGGCATACCAACGTGGGACTGACTAAATTCACATAAAACCTGAGAAAGCATGCAAAGGAATTCTAGACACAAAAAACAAAGTTTAACATAGATTCTTGCTCTGTTTGCTGGCAGTGTGCCACAGCTCCTTTAAGAGAGGTCTTACTGATTCAGGGTAACAAAAGGTAAATAAATAAAAAAAAACAGCAATAAAACAACAACATCAAATCATGCGGTTTTGAAAAGGCAGCTTCCTGGGCCATGTTGCCAGCACAAACTCTGACTCATTAGGGAGGTCCAGCTACAGAGCATTTAAATGGGGTTTGTGAACAGAGTGCTACAACTTGCTTAATGGTAACAAAGACCTACTGTGACACAACCCTGGACCTGGGGTGAAGAGAATGGCTCTCAGAGGCAGCAAATGTGCCTCTGCCACATTGGACTGAGTAGAGCCAACAGGCAGTGCTGTGGAGTTGGTCCTATCCATGACCACTAGTCATTTTTTTTAAAAAAAGGTTTGTTTGTCTTTTTATGGTCAGAAAATAATTAGATACATAATAAGGACAGATGCAGATTTAAAAAAAGACCTCTGAATGGGTCACAGTATTGGATAAATGTATGTAGGCTTGGAAGAGAGAAGAAAAAGAGTATAGAGAGTTATAAAAAGAAATAAATCATTTCAAAAAATAAAACAAATTCTTTAAAGAGACAGAGTACAGACAGTAATAGGTTAAAAGGAGTAAAGAAAAATAAGCCATTCAAAGATGGAAAATACACAGAGACCCTGGATTATGTATATAATTGTATAAATTTTTTGACTGTGAATAAGTCAAATACAGAGAGACATTTCATTGTACAGGCTGCTAATCTAAACCAACATATATGTTTTAGAGGTATCCTGACTTCAATTTGGGGGTGTATATATTTGTTGCTTTGGAATTGGGGCTTTGGGGAGATGAGATCCCATGGAATTTTTCCAGACTAATGTGGTTTGATGGATGTGAACACCCCCCAAAATACTTTGCCCAACAAAATCAGGAAGCAGTTTGGAGAGAACCACACACAAATATCATTTATAAATATTTGTTTACATTTATAGGGGGATATGCTATGGAGATGAATAATTTGCAGTGGTATGGATCTTGATGTATTGACCAAATTTAAGGTCAATTTTGTTATACTGTGTATATGTGTTTTTGCTCTTGATTAAGTTATTGTGTTATCCAGCTCATTTAAAAATGCAATGTATAACTAAGAAATATTGGTTAATAGATAATCATCTATAATAGTCAAGCTTATAGTCATGTTAGTTTGATTTTCTAGATGTACAGAGATATATTTCAGATGAATAGGCATTCTTCAAACCTTTCAAAGATTACAGAATATGGCACTTAATATGTTTTAAGAATGTAGGACTTTTCAAGACAATGAGACACATCTGCTTCTGGCAGCACCCATTACTTCAAAATGAAGATGGCCATCAAAGAGGCTACTTATGGAGTTTATTAGCTATTTGGGCAAGAAACTGCTCTTTCTGGACTGCTTGATGAACTGGAAATGCAGGACACACAGAAAAATGACTGCTGAAGTTGCCTTAAAAAGGTGAAACAGTCCTTCAGGGTTCCTGCTTCATGAAAGAGTTTGCCAGACATTTTGCAAGACACAGAAGAAAGTGACTGACAAACTGTCAATATAGTCAGAACTGTCTTTGAAATTTCCTGTTTCATGGAAAAGTCTGCCAGATAGTATGGGCCTGTAGGCTGAAGATGGATGCTACAGCAATACAGAGGAACTTGAATGGCTCTCCAGGCAGTGAGATATCTCTGTCAATTCTAGAATTTTGGAAGTTGCTTACCATACACGTTCTGTTTTCTTAGATAATATTATATCCTTCTGGAGTCTTTTATGGAGTTGAAGAATAGATAATTATAGTTTATGATAACAGATAAAGTAGTTATAAATATTGTAACTATAATTCTTGCTTGATATCTGTTTTGCTACATGTAATTTTACTGTTAAAATTGAAGCCTTCCTTTTCATTTAGACACAGAAGGGAAGGTGATGTGGGATTCCCTTCTGTATGCTGTGATTACCACTGATTAATAAAGAAACTTATTTGGGCCTCTAGCAGGGCAGAACAGATATAGGCAGAGAAAACTAAACTGAATACTGGGAGAAAGAAGGAAGATTCAGGGAGAAGCCATGTAGCTCCGCTAGAGACATATGCTTGACAGAGTCTTGCTGGAAAGTCACAACCACATGGTGATACACAGATTAACAGAAATGTGTTAAATTCATATGTAAGAACTAGACAATAAGGAGCTAGTGCTAATAGACCAAGCAGTGATTTAATTAGTACAGTTTCTGTGTGATTATTTCACAGCCTCTTACAATACTCATGAGCACATTCACACACACACACATACACACACACACACACACACACACACATGCATACACATACACACCCATTTCCTACAAGAGATGTCTAACCTATCAGGTACACCATATTTCTAAATATTTTTATGAGGCTTTACCTTAACTTTACCCCCTGCTATACAGTCAGACTGTCCACTATAAAAGTCATGAAACAATGAAAGTGGGTAAAGGGACAGGGGCTAGTTTTCCACTGACTGTTATTCGAGGCAGCTCCAATCAATGTCTTTGGGGCTTTTCTTTTATTAAATCCTAGTAAATCCCTTCTAAATCTGAGTTTCATAAGAGTCAGATACTGTATGAAGACCTCTCTAATATTTAGGCTTATTAGTGATGTTGGATGGGCCACATACTCCTTCAAACAAATTGGTATTGATAAGAAGATGCACGAAATGCTTTTTCACTAGATAAAGCCAGTGTTTGTGAACTATATGCTTAAAGATTTATATAACTTGTATTAAGATGAAAACATCAGACATTGTAGAATAAACTGAGGAAATATATATTTTAAAATGATAGTTGACAGTAATGGTGACTTTTAAAATCTCCTCACATTTGAAATTGTTATAATTTATGACCAGGATCCACAGGATGATGAGCTAGAATCAGAGAGCTTCTATGTAGAGCTGGTAGATGCTGAAAATGTTCATGTTCTGTCACTTTCTAATCATTCTTTCAAAATACTTCAGAAAAGCATCTTCCAGAAGGTTTGTTTTGACTCAAAGTTTTAATGACCCAGGGTTTTATTGGCATGATAACATTTCTCTTTGTATGTAGCTCTTGATATATCATATAGAACATCATATTGGAGCATTTGTCTTATAGCAAAGCAAAACCAATATCACAATATTTCTTTCAAGACCAAACTCCCCATGATGTGCTTATTCTAACCAAGATCCATCTCTCAAAGATTCAAATACTTCTCAATGCTACCACCAGCTTTCAAACTTTAGACTTTGGATTATATCTCAAACAAAATTCTATTACTCATGAAATATGGGTCCTTGCCATTAGTGTGAGGCTTAAAGAACTCAAATGAATTATAATACCAGCAGTTCTCAGGTCATACCTTCCAGTAAAAGATAGTAAAATGCTGACAAAACACAGAAACACACATCAAACTACCCTTCTGCTCAATAAATTTACTAACTATAAGAAAAATTATAGGATTTTTCAGATTATCTATTTCAATTTTTGGTTACTTAAATAGTATATCTCAGAAGGACAAAGTGACTTGGCCCTGTAATCCCTGTACTTTCAAAGAAAATACAGAAGCATCTTCAATTCAAGGTCATCATGCATGCCATACAGAGTTCAAGGACATCTGCGTTACAGAACATCTTATAAATAAATAAGTAAGTAATTTGGTAAAGAAATAAATGACTAAATGCCTTGCATCTCACTCTCTCTCATATATATAATATGAGAATTATATATATATATTAGTTTTTCAAGACAGGATTTCTGTATGTAGCCTTTGAAGTCCTGAAACTCACTCTCTAGACTAGGCTAGTCTTGAACTCAGAGACCCACATGCCTCTGTCTCCCTTGTGCTGGATCTAAAGACATGGGCCACCACTGCTAGGCCTTGCAAGCTCAAAATGTCTGTGACCCCAAACTGAAGAAAGATGGAAGAATTTTAAACACATGTGTCATTTAATTTCCATTATAATTTTTAAATTGCTCACACTATTAATATCACATTTTGACATTTTGTTAATCATTATTTATTGAGAATTTTATATGTAAGTAATATATTTGCATTATTACCACACTGAAACTCTCCCCTTTCCAATCCTTAATGCATCGCCTCAACCCCTTCTTGTATTTATGGCCTTTTCATCAGTTATTGTTCTTTGTCTCCCTCTCTCCTCTCTCTCTCTCTCTCTCTCTCTCTCTCTCTCTTGCACACACACACATTCTAAAAACAATGTCTTAGAACAGAATAATGACCACCAGAGGCATGGTGGTAGTCATACTGTGGCTCACTACTATATTAATTGGGAATAACTAAATATAAAATTACAATAATCTTTACGACAAATGTCAATTATGGTGTATTCTCATTTCTCAGCTACCCAGGGGCATCCAACACACTGTAAGACAAGGGACTTATTTTCTCTTTATGCCTTTATGGATTTTTCTATTATCTTGCTTCAATTCTTAAGCTCTTATAACACAGAGTGATGAAATTTAGTTCCTATGAATGACATTTTATAGAAGTGGCTGTTTTTAATTCACAGACCCTAGATCTTTCTGAAGAGTTTCAAATGATCCTTATGTTATGTAGTGTGTTAAAGGTATGTTTTAGGGGCCCCACAAGCAGACCAAGCCACACAACTGTCACTCACTTGAAGAGGACATAGTTAGTAGGCTCCCGAGCTGTCAGTCCAGAGTCCCTGAGCGCCTGTGAGTTTAGGTCAGCTTTCTCTGTAGGTATTCCTGTAATTTTGGTTATAAAAGCACTTTTTGGAAAACTATTACCATGATCATAAACATTAATTAAAAGGATAGATTAAGATGATGCTGAATAATTTTGTAAACAAGCAATAACATATGAAGTTGTATGGTAAAATTAAAAAGAGCCTGATAGATATGGATGTACTATGACAAAACACTTTTTCAAGGAATTCCGTTTCCACTTTCCCTGCAGGCCATGTTTAGCTTATGTCCCATTGTTATAAATAAGTTTAATTTGGATAACGCTGCATGTTCTGCTTTCGTTGCTGGTTGCTACTTTCACAGAGAGGAGGAGTTGCAATGGAAAGTGTGTTCCACAAACTGGAAAGTGTTTCCTGTGAGTCCCTTCACAGAGTGTGTTTGTTAACCTACTATGAAAGGCTACAGGATAAAATGTAGTAATTAAAGAACAAATAATTCTGGGTAAATAATTGTTTAGAATGGTAGATGAAAAAAATGAGAGAAAAGCATTTCCTGACTAATTAAATAGAATGAGAATGCATTACCTAGCAACTGACATTACACGTGTGATTAGCCACATTCTGACTCACGACTGACTTTGATTTAGCTTATTATGTTAAATTTCTGTCTGTAGTGGTCTAGGTAGTGGTACCGTCAGTTTTTCCTTCTTTTCTACTTTACCTTTGTGATTTCAATCCTAGTACATGCTAAAGTAGATGAAATCTTGTTATTAGTATGACTATCTTAAGTGTTCAGTTAAATTATCAACACCAATTTCCAAGCCTACAATAAACCTGCTTTGGTAATATGAAAACCTTTCCAGCAGTAATGAAAATATTCCACAGAAATACTCATGTCCCTTCTCATCAAAATCACAGACTGAAAGAGTATCCCAAGGTTTTATAATATCCTAAGTAAGTATGTACTTGGACAAACAAACCAACAAACCCTGAAATCTAGACCTAGACACGGGAGTAACATATACTTTGGAAAAAGATTTTGTATAATTCTGACAACATGTCAGATCCCCTTGCAAGAGAGACTGAAGTCAGGATATTGAAGAGTCAACCATCCACTGGGCAACAGCTTGTCTAGGCCTCCTCTCAATCCCAGCATCAGTCTGGACCTTGTGCTTTTGCAAGGAAAGAATTCAGATGGCACACAGTAGCAGAGCCAGCAGCACACAGTTTAATTCAGTAAGCAAGGAAATAAGAATACTCTATTAAGAATAAGAGTAGGCTGAGTTTAGCACCAAGAGTCCTGATCCTGGTAAGTCTGAGGCTCACATTTTCCCTTCCTAAGTTTTCTCTTTTCTGATGCCTTTCCTGTGGGTATGCTTCTGGGAAAGAGGCCTGATTTCCTTGGAAATTCATTCTACTCAGTATTCAATCTATTTTAAATAGCAGTATAAAATGCAAAATTATGTATATCAGTTTGTTGCCCCTAAAGGTAAAAAGTTAACTAAGGGAATTAATAACAGTATCCTCCCTTGGAGGTTTCTTTGATTTTTTTTTTTATAGGTAGCAAGGACCTCTTGTATCTATTGTTCTCAAATCAAATTTTAGATCCTTGACGTAGTTCTCACGTCGTCCTCCAAACCACAGTTATCCATGTATCCTGACCTCTGACCAATCACCACTATTGTGTCTACATTCATATTTTAAGATGCTGAGCAGGTTTATATGTTGCTCTGTTTGTTTTATTTGTGGCTGCATTTTAGAAGTATTTTCTGTTAAGATGACTTTAAATAATAACATCGCTAAGAGAATTAAGTTCTGTTGAACTTTTATGTTTAACTCATATAATTTACCTCCAGAATTATTAAATGTTTAGGATGGGTGTAGGAAAAAAGGGCCAACCTAAGAATCCTACCCTGGCCCTGTAACCAGAGATAGAGAAAGAAATACACCCTGGCCCCAAAACTAAACTCCCCAAACTAAAAAGATCCAATGAATGAAACCCAGTTTAGCTCTGAAAGCAGAATCGACCTTGTCCTTGACCAACTTAACACACACACACACACACACACAAACACCTAGTCCCTGAGCATGAAATCTAGCACCCTGATTCTGAACCCAGATTTGGTGAAAGAGACAGACCCTGGATCTGAAACCCGAGCCAGTGAAAGAAACAGTTGAGCCCTGAACCCAGAACAAAAGAAATACACCCTGACTCTGAAATCAGAGGCCCTAGAACCAGAACCAGTGAAATAAATATGCCATATCATTGAAAACTGAGTCAAAAGGCTAAAAGAGGTCCAGTGAAAGCAACACAGTTTGACTGAAACCAGAGGAACTCTGCCACTGATCAACTAAAACAACCAAGCAGAAAATCTCCCTGGGAGTACTCCACCCTTAAGAAACCCAATAAAAACCCATCGGCCCATTCAGTTGCTGGTTGTTGTTTTCCTACCCTGGCAGCGGCAGTCTCTCTCCTGGACAGCTTTTTTCCATAGAAATCTTTCTTAAACAAGTTTTGGGTGAGTATCTTCTTTCATTGGTGCAAAACAGAAGAACCTTTACTGAGACCATTCGCTTGAGGGGCAGGGTGAGGCGCTAAGGGAAAAAACAAAACAAAACAAAAACAGAAGAAACAGTTATATCTGCTGGGAAACTCCCTTGGGAGTGAACGGAAAACTAACTTTTTGTCTGTACCTGAGGAGATTGCTACATTTCTGAGACTTCCCCTTTAGTGGAGTGAAGCAGAAGAAAAAAAAATATCTTAGGCGAGAGCAGAACAGAAGAATAAAAGGATACTTTTGCTAGGATACCTCTGCTAGGATATTGCCTTAGGGTAACAGAGCAGAGTGAAACTATTCTTTCTCTGTCTCTGTCTCTCTCTCTCTGTCTCTCTCTCTCTGTCTCTCTGTCTCTCTGTCTCTCTCTCTCTCTCTCTCTCTCTCTCTCTCTCTCTCTCTCTCTCTCTCTCTTGTAGAGCAGGATTGCAACATCCCATGGGGATCATCCCCACCACACCCCAGTTTAGGAATCACCTGACTTCCCCATGAGTCAGAATTCCTTTCCTTCCCGAGTGGTCCCTTCACTGCTCCCAGTTTTGGCTGTCTGACTTCCAGACCAGTCAAGATGCCTTACCCTTCAGAGCTGTAACACTTCCTAGGAAGAGAAACTTTGTTTCAGAGTCATATGAAAACTCAAGGAAGTGAAATTTTTCTCTGTCAACTGAGAAGCAATTTATACATCCAGATTGCCAACCTGCACATTCAATAGAAAACATGACAAAAAGAAAACTGCAAATTGCATCCCAATTTTAACCTTACCTCTTGGTTTCTGAAATATTTACACTATCAAAATCATTTCGGTTACTTATGCTCATTCTAGAAAACAATGATTCATCTGTGATAGAAAACATTTTGGTGTCCAAACTTTCCACTAGAGTCAAAACGTTATCACCCTTTCACACCTCAGCCTTGTAAAGTTGCAGAACTGCCTCAAGGAATACATACAGTAAACACTAATTTTTTTCTGGAAACGGGGGTTTTTATGCCCACAGTCTTGGGTCTTGTAATCCCCCTTCCCCTAAGCTTAGTTTGGCCACCTGTCTTTTATATATCAATTAAAGAGATGATTAATGGTAATGTATAGATGTATAGATTTAAGAGAATACTTACATATGTGCCTTGCCTTAGACACACACACTCTCTCCCTCTCTCTCTCTCTATCTCTCTGTCTTTCTCTCGCTCTCTCTCTCACACACACACATACAGATATGGTGTGTTTGAAGCTAATATCTTCAAACAACCTAAGTGAGATCTAAGGGTGGTTCCAGATAGGGTTATAAAGAATAAAGTAAAAGGATTAGGAAAAGGGATGAGAGCAAGAAAACAAAAATCACATTCTTGTTAGAGATTCAGAGAGAATATCAAGAGCATGGCATGAGATGATATCCAAGGTCATATACATTCGAGCTTTGGGTGACTTCAATGCTATTTTAACACAAAATGTATATCTATATATGAAAAGAAGCTATGTTTCATCTATGCTTGCCAACTTCATAGCCAATGTTAACTGGCTCTGAATTCTTGTTCCTCTGCTGACAGGACACTTCAACTAAACCAGAGGGCATAGGGATTTTCAAATACCCCCGAAATAGTCTATCCTTAACAGAAGAAAAAGACTTCTCTTTGTAACACAGTGATAACTAATATAAACAAGAGAAAGAGAAAGATGCACAGAACACGATGAAATGCCACCAGATAAATTCCCCACAGAAAGTATTTGACTTGTACATCACTTGGGGGCTAGAAGTGTATTCCCCCACAATACTATTTAACCTGGGATAGCCTACATGTCAACCAGTCTGGAGCAGCAATGTACGAGCATAATGTTTAATCTAGGCATCCTTTTTAATGTATATCGTTTGCATAAATATTATGGTTTCTAGTTTTAAATTTTCATGATATTCCTTTATGTACAAAACTGTCTCTGAGTCTATGTGTACTTCTTTTGCCTTTTTTAAAAACTCCCTTATCTTACATTGTTTTGTTTGTCCTATTCAAGTTTGTTTTGTTTTATTTTTACTAATTAGTTGCCTGTTTTTTGTTTTTCTAACAAGAGACAAAATGGCCTCCACATCAGGACTCCATGCTAGCCTACAGCCCAGGAAGCTATACCAGAGGCCAGACTGGTCCTATGGACCCCAGGGAAGACACTTTCCACTGCACACTAAACCCTTTTAAGCCAAACAGCCCCAGACTATACCCCCACCTCTGAGCCCAGAGTGGTCCTCGGGAGCCCAGGGAAAATTTTTCCCATTGCCCAGCAAACCCCCTTTAAGCTTGTCCAACAATACCAGACTGCATTCCCACCTCTGGACCCCATATCCTGGCCTAGTTGTTTGGAAGAAGTCTGTAATTTTACCAGAGGCTAGGCATGATCTAGAAACCCTAGGTAAGGCACCACCCAAGGTCAGCTAACACTTCTTAAAACCTATACCAATAACCCAGAATGCACCTCTTCCATTGGGCTCCATATTAGGGGCCACAGACCTTACTGGAGGCAAGGCTGAACCTAGAAATGGCAGGTAAGATACTGCCCACCACCCACAGAACCCGTTTAAAGCCTCTCCCAATAACCCCAGACTGCACACCTCCTGACCTACCCCAACCCCCTCACCCACGGATCCATATCCATGTCAACAATATTGGAAGAAGACTTCCACTTCGTCGGGGCTCAGGCCAGATCTAGGGATACTAGGTCTACAACTTCAAACCAAGACTTCAGTTTTACTAGAGCACAGGACAAATCTAGGAGCTACAGAGCCAGGAGACAGGCTGGTCTTAGGGACCCAAGAGGCCAGATCAGATCAAGGGACCCCAGAGTGTACTATGCCTCTAGGACTCCTTACTCTAGTCTACAACACTAGAAGAAAACATAAACTTTACCAGAGGGCATGCTGGATATAGCATCCCCAGGCTCCAAAAACCACAGAAGGTAGAGCCTACTTGACCTGAAGTAGTCAGCAGAACCATTTGGGTCAGTAGACCAGAGAGGAAAGAGAAACCAAGAACAAAACACCCATTCAACAAAGACAAATGCAGGAATCAACATTTAGATCTGTAATCATTCCTAAAATCCAGATGACTAAATGCCAATGTAAGAACACAATCAATAACAGAAAAGTCAATACGGCACCACCTGAGCCTAGCTATCCTCCAACAGGAACTCCTGAGCAATTCAGCACAGCAAAAGCACAAAAAAAGGCCTTAAAATTACATAATGAAGATTATGGAGGTGCTTAAAGAAGATATGAAAGAATCTCTTAAAGAAATTGAGGAAAATATGAACAAAAAACCGGGAAGAAATCAATAAATCCTTAAAAGAAATCCAGCAAAAACTAAACAAGCACATAAACTATTAAAGACCTGAAAATAAAAAATAGAAGCAATTAAATAAACAAAAATAGAGGGAATCCTGGAGATGGAAAATCTGTGTAGCCCCACCCTGTGTCAATATTTTGTAAGTCAACCATTGGAAATAATACATAAACAATTTCCTGAGTCTATAATTTACCATTACATGGATGACATTTTGCTATCTGATTCAAACATAGATACCTTAGAAAAACTGTTTGAAGAAGTAAAGATAGTTTTACCTAAATGGGGATTGCAGATTGCTCCTGAAAAGATACAGAGAGGAGATTCTGTCAATTATCTAGGTTATAAAATAGCTTTACAAAAAAATTAAGACACAAAAGGCACGAATTAGGAGAGATCGGTTATGTACTCTAAATGATTTTCAAAGATTGTTAGGAGACATCGCCAGCCTACGGCCAGCTGTTGGGATAACACCTGATCTAATAATTCATTTAAACAAAACCTTAGATGGTGATAAAGACTTGAATAGTCCCAGAGAATTAACAGCTGAATCACAAAAGGAATTGACAATGGTCGAGGAAAAATTACAGGAGGCACATGTGGATAGGGTGAATCCAGAACTTAGTTGTATTCTCACCGTATTGCCTTTCAGAATTTCTCCTACAGGAATTTTAATGCAGAGAAATGATATTATCTTAGAATGGATCTTTTTACCACATAAACCAAGTAAAAAAATAAAAACTTATGTGGAAAAGGTCTCTGAACTAATTATAAAAGGTAAATTGAGACTTCTTCAACTAGCAGGCATAGATCCAGCAGAAATTATAATGCCTTTCACTACTGATGAGATAAGAAAGTTATGGGAAGACAATGAACCATGGCAAAGAGCTTGTGCTAATTTTTTGGGAGAAATTAATAGTAACTATCCCAAAAGAGATAGGCTTAACCTTATAAAGAGAACTTCTTGGATTCTTCCTCGAATCGTACGTGATGCTCCAATAACTGGAGCCCGCACATTTTATACTGATGCTAATAAATCAGGAAAGGCAGGTTATAAGTCAGCCGAATTGAGTAAGGTGGAAAAAAACCCTTATAATTCTGTCCAGAAGGCAGAATTATATGCCATTCTCATGGTGCTGAGGGATTTTAAAGAACCTCTTAATATAGTTACTCAATATGCAGAAAGAGTTATCTTACATATTGAAACTGCTGAATTTATAACAGATGATACAGAACTGACTTCATTGTTTATCCAGGTACAAGACATGATCAGGAATAGGCTTTGCCCTATATACGTAACACACATCTGATCCCATACGGGCCTTCCCGGTCCTCTAGTACAAGGTAATGCAGAAATTGATCAATTATTGATTGGAACTGTGCTGCAGGCCTCTGAATTTCATAAAAAAACCACATCAATTACAAGGGTTTGAAGAAAGAATTTTCTATATTGTGACAACAAGCTAAGGAGATTATAAAGAGATGCCCTACTTGCTCTTTATATAACCAAACACCACTACCTACAGGGACTAACCCAAAGGGTACTCAAAGGAACTAAATTTGGCAGATGGATGTGTTCCACTTTGCAGAATTTGGCAAATTAAAATATGTACACCACACCATTGACACATATTCAGGTTTTCAATGGGCAACGGCTTTAAGCTCAGAAAAAGCTGATTCAGTAATCACACATTTATTAGAAGTCATGGTCATAATGGGTATACCTGCACAAATAAAGACAGATAATGGTCCAGCTTATGTCTCTAGGAAAATGAAATGGTTTTTTGCTTATTATAATATGTTATAGGAATACCTCACAATCCTACAGGTTAACCAGTTATAAAAAGATCAAATCAAACTATAAAGGATATGTTAAACAATCAGAAAGGGGTGGAAAATGCCCCCAGAAATAGATTACATAATGCTTTATTAACCTTAAATTTTCTTAATGCTAATGAGAAAGAGACAATGGCAGCAGAAAGACATAGGATAATGGAAAAGTCTGCTCAATTAAATCAACCTGTTTATTTCAAGGCTGTGCTGACCTCACAATGGAAGCCAGGAGATGTGCTGCGTTGGGGAAGGGGTTTTGCTCTTGCTTCCACAGTAGAAGAAAAATTGTGGATACCATCAAAATTAATAAAGGTTCGGCTTGAAGTGGAGAAACCTCTTGGAAAGGAGGAATGACAGCTCATCCACAATGATGATAATCCTACAGGTGGTAAGAAAGGCATATAGGATGGGGGCAGGGTTCTATTCTTATCTCTGCAGGACAACACTCATCTTCAAAAAATACAAGGGACCCTGAATGTTTGAGTACTGACAGATGGAAACAATTTACAACACAATACGGATCAGCAAGAAAATCGAATACGTTCCGTAAGTGAAAATATTCATAACATACTTTTAGAGGCACACAAATATACTTATATTTATAAATACATGGAGCTGGTTTTGGAGTTGGACTCTGGCTCAGTCCCTCTCTAATTCCAAGCCTGTTGTTAAGAGAAAACCCAGAGCTTCTGTCTCATGTCTCGACCCATGATATGGGACAGAAGGAAAAAATAATTTATAAAACTTCTTTGCCTTTCTTCGTATCTATTTCTGTCTTTATCATACCTTTCATTGAACATGTATGTATGTCTATATAAATAATGCTTAAGTTTTCCATAATACACAATAAATTTTCCTGCAGTAATCTTTGAAGTTTCCAGGAAGAAGATGGGGCCCCACAACAACAACTCCACCTGGTTACTATGACGTCATGATGCTGATAGCGCTACTACAAGACCTGTTTGGATACCAGCTGCAGAGGATGGTTCCAACTTGGTTAGCTTACATGGTACATTTCTTTTACAACATTCTGGCCAGACTTCCATGAAATACTCAGAGACTATTTGCAATTTTACCTGGCCAAATATTAATCTGGTAATTTAACCATCATTTATTTTAACAGGATGCCCTAGAAATAACATTGCCCCCATGACAGCTGGAAGTAACTTTCGAGGATGATGTCCCCTCTCCCAGCAAAGTTTGCCCTCAGTCTTAGGGACATCATTTAGGGGTTGATTATAATTGGTATACGGTTGAGGGATGAGGGAGGAATTTTATAGGCTCAGGGATCTTGAAAAAAAAAAGAGGGTTACTTGGATGATGAGATAAAAGATTATATTTATGAGTTATTGTTTTTAGACAATTATATTGGTATAGACTTCTGTATATTGATAAAAAGTTAAATTGTATTGAATATTGTATACATGTATGCTTCTACCTCTGTTTGAAACATTGTTTATGTATTGATATATATATATATTTAACATACTGCAATGTACTTTACTACCTCCAATTAAGATACTTATACATTGTTTATATTTGAAAGTCATTGTCCTCATTTACTGCACAGTTGTTTATTATCTTAGCCTTTAAGCTAGATAGGTATTGAGAATTATGGGTCAATAGTCATCTATGTTTGTTATATTTATGATTAGACTAATCAGGTTCTTTAGATACAAAGAGATTATATTCAGTATAGATAGATAATCTTCAACCTCTTTAAGGAGCTGTAGAAAATGGCCTTTAATCTAATTTAGAGTTTTGTAGTTTCAACAATGAAACACGTTCACTCCTGGCAACACCAATCTCTTCTCGAGAGAATGTTGAGCACCAGAGACACTCTACCAGGAGCCTTTCTTCTTGGCAGAACTGGCCTTTGGGCAAAGAAATGCCCATACCTCGACCACTGACAGAGATAAAGAGTATCCGTAAATGGATAAAACAGAACTGTCATATCCTGACAGGGTAAGATAGTTCTGAAAAGTTTCTTGCCTTTGAAAATGGTATGTCAGTTACTTTAGGCCTTAGCCAAAGTTGGTTGCTTCAACATTGCAAATGAGACTTTGGGTGATTGTCCAGGTAGTCAGTTGTCTCTGTCATTTGTTGCACATTTTGGAAGTTTCCTGATTACACTTCCTGTCCACTCAAGTAATATTGTTTCCCTTCTCAGATCTCTGATGGGGTTGAAGATTAAATAATTATCCTCACAGTTTAGCCAAGCTTAATTTCAATGCAATAGTTAGACTCCTTAAAATAGAATATTTATTAAAACTTTTGTTATGCATTCCTTGATTAATATTGTTTACTGTTTGTAATTTTGTATTTGGTGTCTGTTCCTATTGTATATAGCTGTCTTGGGTTTGGATTGATCTTGTTTAGACAAAAGGGGGAGATGATAGGGGAAAAGTCATTAACCAATCACATCAAGTTGGGGTGTGGCCACTTGGATCCCAGGTAGAAAATCGAGGGAACACAGGTGTGCACTCACTCCATGTGGTGTCTGCCGGATGGATAGGACTTCGGCATGAGTAGCGTGAGTTTCCCCCCTTTTCAATCATTAAAAATACCAGTTCCTATTGATTTGGCTTGGTTATTGATTTGTGCCGACTTAATACTTCTTCAGAAACTACAGATGCAAGAATCACCAAGAGATTACAAGAGATGGAAGGGAATATCTCAGGTATTGAGGACAGGATAAAGGAAATAGATTCATCAGTCAAAGAAAATGCTAAATGTAAAGAATTCCTAACACAAAACCTCCAGAAAACTTGGGACACTATGAAAAGACCAAATACAAGAATAATAGGGGTAGAAGAAAGAGAAGAATGCACCTTAAAAACCCAGAGAACATATTTAACAAAATCATAGAAAGTTTTTCCAACCTTAAAAGACATGCCTATAATGGTACAAGATGCTTGTAGAACACCAAATCAAGTGGATAAAAAGAGAAAATACCCTTGCAACATAATAATCAAACACTAAACACACAAAACAAAGAAAGGATATTGAAACTGGAAAGGGAAAACGGTCAAGGAATATAAAAAAGAAACCTAGTAGAATCCCACATGACTTTCACGGGAGAAACTAAAATCCAGAAGGGTGTAGACTGATGTGTTGGAGACAGCGGTGATGTGAGGGGCATAACTAAACATGATAAAAACAATATACAGGAAGAAAATTGCCTTCATCATACTAAATGCAAAGAAACTCAAAGCAATTCAAATAAAATCAGAAACAAAATGAGGCTGTCCACTCTCTCCATACCTATTCAATGTAGTAGTTGAAGTTCTATGTAGAGCAATAGGACAGCTAAAGGAAATTAACGTGATGCAAATTGGAAAGGAATAAGTCAAAGTAACATTATTCACAGATGATAAGAGAGTATACAAAAGCAACCCCAAAAACCTTACCAGGGAACTCCTACAGTTGATAAAACTTCCAGTCAAGTTATTAGATACAAGACTAATTAATTAATTAAAAAATCAGTAGCCCTCCTACAAACAAAGGTTAAATGGACTGAGAAATCAGAGAATCAATATCCTTTACAATAAACACAAATAATAAAAACTATCTTCATGTAACTCTAACCAAGCAAGTGAAAGACCTCTATGACAAAAAGTTCAAGTCCTTGTGAAAAGAAATTGAAGATCACAAAAGATGAGATCATCTCCAATGCTCATTAATAAGTAGGTTTAGTATAGAAAAATGGCCATCTTACAAAAATAATCTACAGATTAAATACAATTCCCATTAAAATCCCAACACATGTTTTTTACAGAACTTGAACGAACAATATTCAACTTTTTGTGGAAAAACAAAAATCCAGGATAGCTAAATCAAATATGTACAATAAATTAACTTTGCGAGGTATCACCACCCCTGATTTTAAATTCTATTATAGAGCTATAGTAATAAAATTAAAAATAACGCATGCTATTGGCATAAAAGCTGGTGAATCAAATCAAAGACCCAGATACAAATTCACATGCCTATGTTCAACTGGTTTTCAACAAAAAGTTGAAATTATACACAGCAAAAAACAAAGTATCTTCAAAACATGGTGCTGGTCTAACTGCATGCCATCAAGTTGATGGACAAAATCAAAATCCAAGTGGATCAAAGGCCTCAACATAAATCCAGATACACTGAAACTGATATAAGAAAGTAGTAAATAGCCTTGAATGTATTGACACAGGAGATAACTTCCTGAATAAAACACCTATAACCAAGACACTAAGATCGACAATTAATAAATAATACCTCACAAAACTAAAAAGCTTCTTTAAGGCAGAGAATGCTCTCAATAGGACAAAATGGGAGCTTACAGAATTGGAAAAGATCTTCATGAACCCCACATAAGACAGAGGACTGATTTCCAAAATGTATAAAGAACTGAAGAAACTAGATATCAACAAACAAAATAATTCAGTTAAAAATGAGTTACAGATCCAAAAAGAGAATTCTCAACAGAAGAATTTCACATAAACAAGGTACACTTAAAGAGATGTTCAACATTCTTAGTCATCAGGGAAATGCAAATCAAAATGACTCTGAAATTCCACCTGTCAGAAGAGCTAAAATCAGAAACACAAGTGACCATTCAGGTGAAAAATGATGTGAAGCAAGGGGAAGCTTCTCCCATTGCTGGTGGGAGTGCAAATTTGTACAGCCACTTCAGAAATCAATAAGACTCTTTTTCAGAAAATTTGGAATTTACCTACATCAAGACCCAGCTATACCACTCCTGGGTGTAAACCCAAAGGATGCTTTACCATACCACAAGGACATTTTCTCAACTAAGTTCATTGCAGACTTTTTTTTTTAGTAATAGCCAGAATCTGGAAACAACCTAGATGCCTCTCAACTGAAAAAACGGATAAAGAATATGTGTAACATTTAAAGACTGTAGTCTATTCATCTGTTAAAAACAATGAAACTTGAGGGCTAATGGATGGAACTGAAAAAAATAATTATCCTGAGTGAGGTACCCCAAACACAGAAAGACAATCATGGTATTTATCTGATCACTTAAACGTGGATATTAGTTGTAAAGTAAAGGATAACCGTGCTACAACTCACAGACCCAGAAAGACTAGGTAACAAGCAAGATTCGAGAGGGAAGGGCACTCTGATCTCCCAGGGAAGGGCAAATTGAAGAGATTTTGTGGGAGGAGTAGGGCTTCAGTGGGAAATTATTTAAAGAAAGAAATGGAAAGGGGGCTCATTTTGGACTCAGGTACATGTATCAGGACGTGATAGATGTCAAATTCCCCCAAATCTACAAGGTAGACCTCTACTAAGACTCCTAGCAAAATGGGATATCGCGTCTGAATTGGCCATCTTCTGTGACAAGGCAAGACTCGCAGTGCATGAAATTGAGACAACAACCCAGCCACATAACCTTCTACCTACTGTCAGTCATGTCTATGGCATGTGCTGCAGTAAGGGTGACACAGAGATTTTGGGAGTGGTCATCCAATGACTGGTCTAGCCTAGGACCTTTGCCAAGAGAACAGTAAGCCCAATCATGACATGTCTGGCATGTCAGAACATAGAGTCTGGATAGCTCAGAGACTTAGGATAGAACCAACTGAAGAAAATACGACTGGAGACAAAAAAAGTGTCAATGTAATGATGCCTAAGGATATTCTTTTATACTCATAGATTTGTACCTATTCCAGTTGTCATCAGAGAGGTTTCAACCAGCAACTGATGGAAATAGAAACAGAGATCCATAGCCACACATTAGACTGAACTCGGGAATCCTGCAAAAGAGAGGGAAGAAGGATTGTAGGAGCCCATATCCCTACTTTTAGTTCTGAGATAACCACCTTTTTTTTCCCCAAGACAGGATTTCTCTGAGTAACAACCCCAGCAGTCTTAGAACTAGCTCTTGTTGAATAGGTTGACCTCGAACTCACAGATGTCCACCGGCCTCTGTCTCCCAAGTGCTGGGATTAAAGGTGTGTGTCACCACTGTCTGGCAGATAATCACTTCTAATCAGTAGGAAGTCACGGGATGAACTCCGTACAATAGTGTTCTGTTATAAATGTCCATAAACCTCAGACTTTCTGTCTCTGTCTATGCAGAAACTCCTGCAGGTGAGAAGGAACTCACTATTAACAGGAACCCACTCCAAATCTTTGGTGGAATAGCTCAGTGTCCCTTGATTTTACAATCAATCTATCTGTATTTTTTTCACTTGGAAAATTATGTTCAATAGAAATACAAAAGTCTGGAGCTTAAAGTGGACCCCCAAATAAAAGACTCAAAATCGTCCACTCTATGAGAATTAAAAGAGAACAGTTACCAAGACAGAATTTTGCTCTGTTCATAATCTAAGGCAGTCATACAAATCATGGTTCCTGATTAAATGAGATCTTATTTTGGTAGTAGTCATTGTTGTTTGTTTGTAATTTTAATAATTTTATTGTCTTGCACTTTGTTTAATAATTTATAAAATTGTGTTATTATTTTTAAAGGAGTAATTTGTCTGAAAATGTAATTTACCACCTATGTACCTGGTACCAGCAGAGGCCAGAAAACTGGCATAGGCCCTGGAAATACAGATGATTGTCATCTTCCATGCGGTTACATAGAATTAAATGTAGGCCGTCTACCAGAGCTACAAGTGCTCATAACTACTGACTGAATTCTCCAGCCCTATTGGGTGCTTTATTAAACCCTGTATTTTCTTCCATTTAAAAAAAAAGAATGGAAGGAAAAGAAAACTTTATTGAGTTAACTATTATCTCTGGTTCTTTGCCTCCAAGAAAGAAGCATTGTTCTATTTTACAGCTACATTTACAAATATCCTGTTATCTGTCTCATGTCTTTTTATAAATTGTAGCATGTCCTCAGGCATGGTTAGGAAGAAATTCTATAAACTCCATGCCAGGTAGGAGAAAATGACAAAGCAGAGAGGGACGACTAGAAGAGTTTTGCTCGGTTTCTAAATGTTAGCATATTAAATATGCAAGATGACAAAATGGAAGGCCAGTTTCTTCCAGCCTCCTACAATATTGAACCACCATGAAGCTGAGTGATTATATTTGGCCATTGACACAGATACAGAATCACATCACAGAACCTAATGATGATCTGTGACTCATTCTAACACTGTAAACTAACAATTACATCTTAATATTCAAGAGTAAACTATTAAAATGCTTATTATTTTGTCTATTCTTTTTAAATTCATTACTTTAATTTAAGATTTTATTAGAATTATTTCAATCTTCTGCCACTATAGTTTGGAATTATGTATATTTTATTTATGGTATTAAATGAAAAAGCAGAAGAAATGAAAAGGCTAATGTAGTGAGAAAAGGAGGGACAGTGGTGAAAGTTTTCAAACCATAGACAACTATACAGAAAGAAACATTTACTTAGTATACCATAAGGAACACAAGTGTGGACAGCTTCAAAAGTACTAATAGCAGTGGAGAGAACATGGGATGCAAGAGTTTCCATTCTTGAGAAGGACTTGCAAAGTTAGAGTGAGCCACATTTTATGCAGTTATCCAGCATGCAACTCCTGCTGTGCAATTGAAGACAGCCCAGAATGGAATCATTGATCAACCAGGAATACCCTGATTTGCATAGGCCACATTTGCATGGGACAGACTGCATAGCTCTAAATCACCTGCACAGATCTTCATGGCCGTCTATGACTGGACAATTAACCATTCTTGACTGCCAACTAAGGAAGATGGTTCATCTGTTAGAAGTGGCATTAAAATATGGCTTCATGGGCATGCATCTGGAATCCCATAAATCCTATGGGGAGATGGTAGTCAGAGATATGAAGATCACCAGGAGCTCATGGGAGAGCTAGGCTGGAGAACACTCGGCAGAAAGAGAAAAGGGAAAAAATGCACCTGCCTCAACAATGTGGCTAGAGAGCCAGACTCCCAAAATTTGTCCTATACATATCACATGGACACTAAAATAAAATAAAACTTTGAGAGAAGATTATGCATAGATGCTCAAAATAACCTTCACTTCATTATTCTCCTGCCTCACAATCAATAGTAGCAATTTCTTCCAATGTTATTACCTAAAGCAAATTTATGAAGCTTTTCTTCCAGACTCCTTTGAATGGAAGCAAGAGTGAAATGAAAATTTATCAGTGAACTAGAATCTTCCGATTCTGTGCTGAGATGATGTGCCTGATGAGTTCTTTCCACCTTTCTTTTTTTCAGTTATTTGTACAGAGTGCTGTCCTTCTCTTTGGTACATAAGTCCATTTCCTCATGCATTACTTAAACTCCATACTTTGGAAAGTAGTGAAATTTCTCACAGTAGGAAGTTGAGTTTTCCTGGAGTAAAAGATCTATAACATTAGCTGTGTGAAAAAGCTCTATTACTCCGACAAGCTCAAACCACTTAATGAATAAAACATGAAGCTCATAAAGAACTGTGCATTGCCCTTTAGCTAGGAACTTCAAAAGTTTTGTTTGGAAAACGCTGTTTGTTCTAACTCTTCGAAGAAACAATTTTGAAAATTTATGTTCTCTGTAACCCTTTCATTTCTTTTCAAACATTGGTTCATTTATATCTACTTCACTGCAATTCAGAAAACTACACACAAATAATATATATGCACATACTATGTAAATATTAAAAGAATAAATTCTTATCTATGTCCACTAATGTTCTGTGTATACTAATAGTTCTAGAAATGAATACCTTTTTAGGGGTTCTATAAACATGGTTTGTGAAATATATAATATATTAATGACAAACCTTTTCCTTCTATTTTAAACTTTGAAAAGATTAAATTCCAAACCATATTTTGGCATATTATTGTAATGAGAAGCTATTATTCTAAAAAAACTGATTAAACTCTAAATGTAGAGAAGGACCTAACATTAATGTCTGCTCCTACACAAAATCTCCTTGGACTCATCAACTCTGACACCTTTACTAGGCTCCATTAACCATTAGTTAAATTAGCCATAACTTTTTAGCATTATTGGCTAATTGCTTTGCGATTGTCTGGTGTCTCCAGAGTATAATAAAACTTCATATTGACACAACACCCTTTACTTCTGAGTGTGATCACTGACCATCTAAATCCTCATTGTTGACCTGGCTTTCTACTCTCTTGTTACCTTCTTATAGACTCAGATAGCAAGAAACATTTAAAATCTGAGAATTAATCATAAGTTTCATTTATACACAGAAGTAATAATGCAAAGAAAGAAAAATGTCTTGAAAATTATAATTCTTAAGCATTCACTTTACCTGCAAAATAAATAACAACTTGTGGATGTTGTCATGTAAAGTATTTACCACCTATATCAAATTCTATATTATTTAGAATTCTAGATACACTAGAAATTAAGTTGTTTAGATTGAATAAGAAAGTATGTACATTGGGGAAATTGTGTCCATACATTATTTTTAGTTCTCCTAAACCTGTTAAGCTAATTATACTGTATTTCTTATTTTGGTCTCCTCAGTGAGATTCATAACCTCTTCAACAACATTACATGTTATTGGATATCTTAAATTATTTCGGAGAGTGAAATGTATGTTTTCTAGTATGTATATACTGACAAAATCAGTATGCTAAATATTCAGATAAAAACCAATATTATACATTTTACTTATAATCATTTCCAAGTAAATTAATTTATTTGATTTTGCATATTTTGTTTATTTTCCTTTATTGTTGGTATTTGTGGGATACCAAAGATTTATTTCAGGGCTGTGAACATGTTTGAGTAAAGCTCTATCACCAGAATCTTGCTCTAACACTTGATCATTCCTCCATACATCAAAAAGTATTTAATGTCCTCTATAGAGTAAGGAAACTTTTAGAAACTGAAAGCAGTACCTGAATGATTTCATGATCCCACAATGCAGTGAGGCAACACTGACTACTTTTAGAAGTAAATTTCTGTTGAGGATTTTGCATGTGCTTTGAAGAAAACTTAATGAAGGAACATATGCAGTGACTGGAGGGAAAGATATTTACCCCAAAGGTAACAAAGGAAGACCTTAATATAAAATGTATTTATGATGAAATATGCCCAAGAGAGGAAAGTATTGTGGACAATATAGGGGAAGAGAATACTAAAGCAATAGCAAATGTTCTAAGGCCTAAGCTTCCATTGACTTTAATAGACAATAAGTTGCTTAGATGAACATAGTGATCCAATGAGTAAGGAGAGTGGGTAAATATATGTTAACAGGGCTAATAAAAGGAAAGGAAAAAAGATGGACTACACATAAAGCAATATATAAAACACTTTCCAGACTTTTGTATGAAGTTCAGATTTACATAAGAGCTGTGAATTTAAGAGAATTTTTAGTATATCTTAAATCAGTTTCCTCTAATATCATTTTAAATATTCACACAACATTTATAAAGGTTTAAAATAATCACTGCTAAAATGTAATTACTTAAATTATGGGCTTTGTCTCAGACTTCTCTACTTTTTTCAGTATAGTACTTTACTTGTTTCATGTTGCAGTCTAAGCCATTTTTAATTAGCTGCCATGCCTCCCGAGTCTCGTCCAATATGAGAGACTACGTCCATCTTCCACTTAATTCCACACTTATTACACTTCACAAACTGCCTAATTAATTGACAAAATTCCATATTACTTATTTATGGCTTCTGATCTCTCATCATTACACAGATGCTATGAATGTGGAGGACAAATACTGTAGTTAGTGGGGAGCTCTTCTCACAGCATTACTGCTGAAGTCACAAGTGTCACAAATGCCATGCTAACTTTCATTTTTACCATTTGGCTGACCTGACCAGATGTCTTTGAAACCTGTCTAATGGTAGACAGATGACAAAGGATAGTGTAGGTAGGTTAGGCCATTAGAAGCCTCTTGTTAACAGTCGAGATCAGAATTGGATATGTATTTTACATAGAGAGGTTGGTTAGTAAAGGAGTTGACAGGAAGTGGTCCCATAGGTTTCAGAATAAATTATTCATTTATTCCTGAAAGGACACCAGTAGAATTTGTGGACAGCTTAGATATGTGGAAAAAAGGATAATATCATAGATTCTTAACATAAACATCAGGGAAAAGGAAGTAAAGGAAGTTATTATTTACTAAAATGGAAGGTTTGTGGAGCATGGATTTGGCTTTTTTCATAAACAGGTCAATGCTGAGTCTCCTATTTAGTGTCCAGAGGAATTTAGTAGAGTTTTTTCCAACAACATTGACATTTAAATTTAGTTTTGAAACATTTTAGAACTAATTTTAAATAATGAAATCATATGAATTTGCTTGATAAAGTATAACTATGAAGCATGATTAAAATACTCCACATGCTCCAGCCTTTTTATTATTTTCTTATTATTGAAAGTAAATTGTATAGAATATAACAATGATACTAAAGTAGTTATTTTGAAAATCAAAATGGATTATCTTTGTGTATTATGTATGCAATATATATGTATATAGTGTATATCATAAAGTGTGTGATGGTCAGAGGACTATTTTTCGGGTTGTTTATCTCCTTCAACCTTTATATTGCCTCTGGGTATCAAAAGCACATCACCAGACTTGTACATAAAGTAATTTTACCTGCTGAGCAATTTTACCTGGCCAATAAACTTATTCAAAATTATTTCATGTTAAAGTTTTCAAAATATTATTTAAGCAGATAAAAATTACAGCTACTCAGTTTTACCCATTTTGTGTATTGTGCATTTATTGAAATAGCACACTGTACCCATATTTACAACAAATTAAATTTTCATAATAAAAATATTAAAATCAAATTTAAAGAGACAAAGTAGTAAGTTATACATATAGATTTATGTATAATTTGTAATATATTATTGATAATAATATGATTTTTATTATGTTATCTTAATTTATAGAGTACTTACTTATACTAAAATCATATCTTGGGAGATTCAATGTTTCATTTTCTATATAAGTACATCCATAGAAAAAAAATAAAATTAAGATATGATACTAAAGTTTGGCTAAAGCATTAAATGTTTAAATAATCCAATTTTTAAAAGATGAGACTACTTTTAAAAATTATTAAATGAGAATTACCCATGCCCCAAACACTTAATGATAACCCCATAATCAAATCTATTGTCAAAGAAAAAACAGAAAATTATTAGCTTATTCTGCTATGTTGTCTGTGTGTATATTGGCAGATCGTGACAGTTATTTTCATTTGAAGATTTAAAAAAATCATGAGTGATTTTTATAAGAAACTCCAGTTATAACCTTTGAATCACAGGATTTTCAAATCAAAAATTGCGATATTTCTAATATATGTATGTTTCTAATAAATAAAGCCATATTCTTAGTTATGTAATTTCACACCCAAAGAAGAATTTAAATGGATATTTAAAATGAAAGTAAAATGCTATGTCAATAAAATAATCCCTCCAACCTATGAATTTATAGAAAATATGTTACCTACTAAAGACATCAAATATTGAGAATCAGTCATGAGCTTGTCATTTCAGTGAGAAATCACAAATTAAATAATATATACTTTTATTCAACATGTAAACATATACCAGTAATTGGTTTTAAATTTTGTTGTATATGTACAAAGTAGACCAATTATAACCTATAAAGCAGTTCCTTTATCATAAGAATGAGAATATATAGCTTGTTCCAGTGTAAAATTTACTATTATATTTGATTTTGTTCCATAATGCCAATATTTTAAAAAATGGAGTTATGAAATCAAAATACACCTTATTGCAAAATTTAAAATACATTAGGTCCATATATATAAGAAGAATAATGGAAAAAGAAGGGTTATATTGGAATGTAGGAGTAAAGGTCAGGGCAGTGAGAGAGTGTGACAAGGGATTAAATAATGTTAAAGACTTTTCATATATATGTGTGTGTGTATGTGTGTGTGTGTGTGTGTGACTAATAATATAAAAACCGAGAATTATATATGCTTCATTTATACACAAATGTACTACTGCAAAGGAGGAAAATGTCTTAAAAACTATAATTCTTAAATCATTCAGTTTTACAAATATTCAACATATACAAACACAGTGTACATATATATTAATTAAAATATAATTATATCTGGTTATCAACCATTTTTATAAACATTCACACACATGCAAATAAACAGTTTATGAATATACATGTATATGATTTAATTATATATGAATTAAAATATAATTATATCTGGGAATAAATGCTCCTACTCGATAAAATCCTGAGTTCAAAGATTATTTTTTCTCTTTTAGAGTTGTAAGGCAATGAGTTTCTATACTCCAACCCCCCAAACATTACCGGCCTTACCCTTGCTCTTGGTTACTATCCAGAACCTAATGGTAAAACCTCATTGCTAAAGTAACCACTTGCTTGAAACACAGAATATGAATACATGAGCTGTTATTTACCTGGAAGCTTCATCCTACTGGACTCCTTTCCTAGTACTGGAAGGGGCTGTTCATGATGCCATGGGAGAAACAAAAGATTAATCATACCCAGTTATGAACTCGTGAGCTACAGTAGTGGATCTTCTGCAGTCAACACATGCGTACTGTGCAGTGGCACATGTTAGTGACACAAACATCATCAAAGTAACCAGCCATGTTTTCTGGGATGACATAATTATTAGGTCACAATCTGATGCTAGACAGGTCATAGGACCAAGAGGAAAACCAAGTCCTGCTACTCTGGCAAGTAGAAATAAACCAACACTTAATGGCTTCTTTTTATACTCATAGATCTGCACATATTTCAGTACTCCACTGAGAAGTGTTTATTTACAAACATGGTGATTTGACACAGACATGAACAACTGACCAAGGTACTTCTGCCTAAGAAAGTAAAAAAGGCTTGCTCAGTACTAAAGTGGGTGTATATATATATATATATATATATATATATATATATATATATATATATATATATTTTCCCCAAAGTACAGAAACCATTGTACTAGGACTGTTGGAAAGAGTATATAGTCATTAACTGAGGGAATTAATGACTATAAGTAAATAGGGCATTCTGATAAAAGAACAGCAGCTGTTCACAACAGAATTCCCAGTAATTGTGCCACCACGCACAGGAAAACCAGCATAAGGCAGATCAAATCCCAGCAAGGAGATGGGGTTGGACGTGAAATCCTTTCTCAAGCTATTGCAGTTCTCAGTAGTTGTCAGCTCTAACTCAGTAGTTGAGGTATTTTTTGTGGAACAGGATAGCCCCTTAGAAGTCAACCACACTCCACTGTATGGCCACATGCACGAGAATATACGGATAACAAAAAGTGGTTAATAAATCTGGTTGAAAAGGGACATAAAATCTGGGTAGGTGGAGGAAGAGAGGCAAGCAAATTTGGAAAGAGTAGAGAGATGGGGATCAATTATGTCTAAAACACATTTTATGAAACTATCAAAAACTTTTTTTAAAAAAAATTCTCATGTAATTTGAGCTTGGTGTAACTTTTCTACAGATATATACATGAATGGATCAAAATCAAGTCCTTTCATTCACCAATTTTTCAATTTTTTTAACCTAAAGTATCTACTTTTATTGAATTACTTTGGACTTTTGGATATTTTTGCTTTATTGCCTCCTGCCAGAGTCTCATGTCACTTAGGCTGGTGATGAAGTTGTCTGATTCTTCTAATTTCATGTCCACAATGATAAGATCACAGATAATGCCATTATGCCCAATTTTGGTATATTAATAATTGCCAAGCTAACAAATGGCATTCATTATACATTTACACAGCTTTATTTATGTTAAAATTTAGCATTTTATTTTACAATCCCTAAGAAAATTAAAGATTAGAATTATAAATGTTTGCTAATTTTCCATTGAATTTCCATATAAATACATATAATTTGACCTCAAACACATTCAAAGTAAGATTAAATAAACTACTGACCATATTTAACCCTTCTGAAGTAAGTCCCTTCAGGGGACTTACATTTGAATGGTTACATCTATAGACAGAATAATATATTATTAAGGAGACATTCAAGCCTCACTTCCCTTCCTCATATTTTTCTTCAAAAAGAGCTTTATAAATTATCTGCATAGAGAACTCCGTGAGTACTAATGAGTGCCTTTAAAATTGAAAAGTATTGAATGAAATGTTTATTTGTACTTGAACAGAGTTCATCCATAGATACTACAAAAAGTCCTCAGATTTTACATGGCACATTTTCTGTAATTTATGAATGAATTCTTTGTAGTTCCAAAAATTTTGCTTAAAAATTGGCATTCTCATTTTCAATGTGATTGAATTGTCACATATAGGATTTTGCTGTGTGTGTGTGTATGTATGTATGTGTATGTATGTGTGTGTGTGTAGCTAGTATCTTTAAGTACTGCCTGAGAAACCTAAGTAAGATTATATGTTTTGAGAGACCCCTGGCAAGTCATTCCTGAAAGTGGACATTATTCAAGGTGGCTTTATCAATGCCAGTGAATGAGGACGCATGCTCCTAGTCTCCCTTCTTGAACTACACTCTGGTTGATGGGCTATGTTTCCTTTGTTACTTATAGATGTTTTATGTAGTAAAGACTTCAAAGAAGATAGTAGGATAATATAAAGCAAAATGGTGTTCATTTAAATATTATAGTGTTGGTCTAGCTTTTCAGAGTCAAAACTAAAACAAAGTTCATTTTAAAATGGTGAGATAAATATTTTCTAGGAAAAAAAATCACAGTTACTTATACAATTACACATTTTCATGCATTTAGTTTCATTGGTTCTCTAACAGAATTAGGATAGATTAGCATTTTTGTTTTATACATATTTATTTCTCCAATTATTGTTTAGATTTCTGTGTTGGTCTGAAGGGTATATATTGTCTCTAACACAGACAGTTCATTTTTACTTTATGTAGCATTGAATTAAATTCCAAGAGGAAATACTGGAAAATTTGTTGTATTCCACCATTCAAAAAATGTTAATTGTGAGATACTTGTAATTATTAATTTATTAGCCATTATAATTTGTCTTATCCTTTCTTGTTGTTGTTGTTAATTTCTTCGAGACAAACTTTATCTGTGTGAAAACCCTGACTATTATGGAACTTGCTTTGTACACCAGACTATTCTGGAACTCATGGACATCCTCTCTCCAAGTGCTGGGATACAAGGAACATACATAAACATAATAAAGATAATATACAGCAAGCCAACAGCCAACATCAAACTCAATGGAGAGAAACTCACAGAGAACATACTGAAATAAGAAACAAGACAAAGTTGTCCTCTCTCCCTATATCTATTAAATGTACTTCTTGAGGTCCTAGCTAGAGCAATAAGACAGCAAAAGGTGATCAAGGGGATACAAATTGGAAAAGAAGAAGTCAAACTCTCATTATTTGCTGATGATATGATAGTTGACATAAGTGATCCCAAAAATTCTACCAAGGAATCTCTACAACTCATAAACACTTTCAGTTATGGAGCAGGATACAATACTAACTCAAAAAAATCAGTAGCCCTCCTTTACCCAGATGATAAATGGGCTGAGAAATATCACCCTTTATAATAGCCACAAATAGCATAAAATATCTCAGATTAACTCTAACCAAATAAGTGGAATTGTATGACAAGAACTTTAAATCTTTGAAGAAAGAAATTGAAGAAGACACCAGAAAGTGAAAAGATCTCCCATGTTCTTGGGTAGGAAGAATATAGTAAAATTTGCAATCTTATCAAAAGCAATCTAGAGATTCAATGCAATGTCCATCAAAATCCTAGCAAAATTTTCCAGAGACCTCACAAAAAAAAAAAGGTACTGAACTTCGTAGGTAAAAGCAAAGATCCCAGGATAGCCAAAACAGTTCTGTACAATAAAAGAACTTCTGGAGGCATCACAATCCCTGACTTCAAACTGTACTACAGAGTGACAGTACTGAAAACAGACTGGTATTGCCATAAAAAGAGACAGGAGGATCAACGGAATCGAATTGAAGATCCGGATATTAATTCACACACCTTTGAATACCTGATTTTTGACAAAGAAACAAAAAATATCAACTGGAAAAAAGAGCATATTTAACAAATGGTGCTCACATAACTGGATATCAACATGTAGAAGAATGAAAATAGATCCATATCTATCACCATGCACAAAACTCAAATCCAAATGGATTAAAGACATCAACATATAGCCATCCACACTGAACCTTCAAGAAGAGAAAGTGGGAAATACACTTGAATGCATTGGCTCAGGAGACCACTTCCTAAATAGAACCCCAGAAGCACAGACACTGAGAGAAACAACTAATAAATGGGACCCTCTGAAATTAAAACACTTCTGAAATGCTAAGGACATGATGAAAAAGACAAAACAACAGCCTACAGAATGGGAAAAGATCTTCACCAAACCCACATCAGACAGAGGTCTGATCTCCAAAATATACAAAGAACTCAAGAAATTGGACACCAAAAGATCACATAATCCAATTAAAAAAATGGAGTACAGACCTAAACAGAGAATTCTCAACAGAAGAATCTAAAATTGCTGAAAGACACTTAAGGAAATGCTTAACATCCTTAGTCATCAAAGAAATGCAAATCAAAATAACTCCTTCCACCTTACACCTGTAAGAATGGCCAAGATCAAAATCACTGATGACAACTTGTTCTGGAGAGACTGTGGGGAAAAGGGAACATTCCTACATTGCTGATGGGAGTGCAAGATTGTACAGTCCCTTTGTATATCAGTATGATGATTTCTCAGAAAATTAGAAAACAATCTTCTTCAAGACGAAGCTATACCACTTTTGGGTATATATCCAAAGGATGCATAATCGTGCCCCAAGGACATGTGCTCAACTATGTTCATAGGCGCATTGTTTGTCATAGCTAGAACCTGGAAACCACATAAATGTCCCTTGCCTGAAGAATGGATAAGGTAAATGTGGTTCATTTACACAATGGAATACTACACAGCAGAAAAAAAAATGACATCTTGAAATTTTCAGGAAAATGGATGGAGTTAGAAAACATCATATTGAATGAGGTAATCTAGACCCAGAACACAATTATTATATGTACTCACTCATAAGCAGCTTTTTATACATAAAGCAAAGAAAACCAGCCTACAAATTACAACTCCAGTGAACCTAAACAACAATGAGGACCCTAAGAGAGAAATACACGGATATAATCTACATGGGAAGTAGAAAAAGACAAGATCTCCTAAGTAAATTGGGAGAATGGGGACCATGTGAGAGGGTTGAAGTGGAGAGGAGAGGCAGGGAAGGGAACAGAGAAAAATCTATAGCTCTATAAAATAAAATTTAAAAAAGTGTTAACCACCCATCTTAGGTTTTCTTAAACGTAAAAACTACTTTATACACAATGAATTAAATTACATTAAAATATCCCATATATCACTTTCATAATGTATACACTGAAATATTGGATATATAGATACACATTTTATAAATCTATACATATATTAATGCAAGATATATTTCAATATTTATCATGTATATATTCAAGCATATAATATATATATGGAGAAGAAACTTTTCACAGCTTATTATTTACAGTCTCTATTGAAATTTTTCTTTAATCTTGATTTTTTATCGCATAATGCATTAGATATAAGTTTGTCATACATCAGGACAAGCCATATAAGAAATCACAGTCCACAGCTTTAGCAGAGGGGATTTATTCAGTAGTTACGTATCTTAAAATTAGTATAAAATTATATCTTTGTGTCTTTTCTAAATTGCTGTTTAGTAACTTATAGAATATAAAGTTTGAATTAAATCCAGTGTATTGTTTACCCATTAAAACATGCTGAAAAAGCATTTTCTTCAAACCATTAGAAAAACTGCAGTTGCAATGGGGACACTGTGCTTATTTGACATCCAATGTTTTTCAAAGTGCATGTATTTTTTATATACAAAAATGGGTTAAGATTGAATCTAATTACAGCAAAAAGAACATATATTGGATTATTTGAGACAAAAACACTATCTGCCGTAGGAAGATGAGGAAGACTACCGAAAAAAAATAAATAAGAAACATGACCTGGGACATGGTTAGGGGGCTATTATAGATAGAGAAGAATGCTGGGAGGATAAGATGAGTGAAGTTAGAAAAGCACAGATTCAGTAAATGTTAAGAAAGACATAAAGAAAAGCAGAGAAATGTGGGACCATTTTATTTAGCTCTGTTATCTGAGCAGCTAGAGAGAGGACTGTTTGTGTTGCCTACATTTTTATATACTGTGCAATCATGCAGAAAGGAAAAATCACTGTGTACATGGGAAGAAGCTGTCTCAGCATCTCCTCTATCTCTAGCTTGTGTATGCCCTCAACTTCACTACATTTTAATGCACTACCTTAAATACAAACAGAGCTAGCCAGAACTAGGGGAATGATATATTTTACCTCTTTACCCATCCACTATAATTATAAATTACTTTCTTTCTTACAAAATAAAAAAAATAAAACAGTTGACAACTTAACTGCAGCTAAAAAAGTCCAAGAAGTTTTCTCTGAAAAGCTTGTAAGGACTCTGTGCATGGAAAGTTCCCGACTTCATGCTCTCTGATCTTTTGTTTGCGTGTGTACTTATTTCTTCTGACTGTTCTGTGTAATAGTACCACAGTTGATGAAAACTTTTGCTGCAGACGTATGCTATAAAAATTGATTATTGTCGCGCCAGCACAGCAACAGTAGTTCTTCTGAGAGAGGGACATCGGGATTAACACACAGCACAACTTCAGGTTCTGCAAACAAGCCTTTATTCCACTTTCTCACACAGTATATATAGCCCTCAGCAGGGGAGGCCGAGCCAGGAAAAGCAGGAAGTTCTCACTGCAACTTACATGGCTTAGGGGTAAACATCCTTAGAAAACATTGCTGAAAACACCAGATTGTTCCTCTTTTCAACCAACCACAAGAGTTCAAAACAGATCAAGTGGGGGTGTGAAGGCCTGTCCTCAAGGGATCCAACAGATTATGACCAAGCAAGATAAACTTGACTAAATGTTTTATTTAACATATGTGGAATATAAATAATTATACTCAGTGTGCTAATTTAGCACTAATGGTATAAAACTAGAGTTGTATATAATTAGTGAATTTGTATTCATGGTATGGAGATATTTTGTTATGTATTTGTTATATTTTGTTATAAATCATCTATTATTCAATAAGTTATTTAGATTCTGTGTATATGCATACATATTAGTGTGAGTTAAAATAACTTGTTAAAAATGTTCAAAACCATAATCAACTCTGGACAACATTGAAAATTCCAGGTTTCAAATCAAACAGCCATTTTCACACTAGATACTAGAAGTGAAAACTTGATTTAAAGCTAGACATGTCTCAGTCTTGTGGTTAACAGTGCTTATCAATGGTTTCAGGTACAATTTTATATTTATGTTTCAATAAAAACAATAGATAGAGCTGAACAGAACATCTTAAATCAAATTTTAAATTGCCTCTGCACTCTATCTTTTGAAAATTATAAGACTAATACTTGAGAAAATATGTTTGCTTGAGAGGGTCAAAACAGCTTCTGAATAGGATTAAAAAAACAAGAAAGTAACAGGCTTAAATTGTTTGAGACTAGAACAGAGAAAGAGAATAATTCATCAGTAAATATTTCCACCATTTAAATAAAATGCATATGTATAAATATACTTATATTCACAAATATGTGTTGAGAATATGCATGTGAATATATTCTATATTTGAAAGTATTTTTACATGTACCTTATAAATTATTTTATTTTAGTTTATTTTGTGTTTTTAATTATATATGTTTATGTGTGAGACAGAATGGGTTAATTCACATGTGTCCAGTGGACTTAGAAGCCAAAAGAAGGGATTAGAACTTTTGAGTCTGCCTATATGGGTACTGGTAACCAAACAGGGCTTGCAAGAGCAGTATCTACTTTTAACTGCTGAAACATCTCTCCAACCCTAATTTTTAGATTTTCTGATATGTAGCAGAATAAAATCACTACATCACATGATTGTATGAAAAATTTCAGAATAATTTATACCACAAATACATTCCGACACACTGATGCACACCTGCATAAATAATTTATAAGCTGACCAAATCTGGAATATACTGAAGATAGTCTACCTTCTATAGTAACAAGTATTCAGCGAAGACTTACTTTTACATAAAAGTGAAGAACATCTCTCTCACTAACAAGACTTCACATTAGCAACAGTTTGGGTTGTATAGCTATTGTGTGAGCCATTGTCAGAATGAAAAATGTTGTGGCATCATTGATGTAAGTAACATTTATTCAAAACTCCATGTGATCATGAGCAGAACACTTTACTAAATATTATGTTCCAGAAGTTCATAGCTGCCCCTTGGCCATTCTTGAACTCTTTTTTGTTTGTTGTTTGTTTATTGGATGATTATTTTTTAATGTTAAAAATTACTTATATAATCCAGTCCTGCCTAAAGATTTATAGTTGTTTTAGTAGTTACCTGTGTGTATCATATGATATATTTGATGTCTTTTGAACATTTTTTAAAATTGTAAAAATACAGAATCCTAAGTAGAATTCCGTATCTAAAGTACTGTATCATTTCTTATTTGTTTTTTAAAATTTTATCTTACATTTCATCTACAGTTCTCTGCCCCCTCCTTCACTCCCATCTTCCCCCCAAGTCCAAACGTGATCTATAACTTCCAAGGGTTCCCATAGGAAGTAAATAAAGTCTGACATATTAAGTTGGGGCAGGACCAAGGCCCTGACCCCTGGCTTAAGTCTGAGCATGGCATCTCATCATAGGGAATGGGCTCCAACATGCCAGCTCATGCAGCAGAGATAGATCCTGGTCCTACTGCCTGATGCCTCACAGAAATTCCAAGCTTCACCACTGTCTCCCACATATGGAGGACCCAGTTCAGTCTCATGGAGGCTCCACAGCTGTCGGTCTAGAGTTCATTAGTTCCCATGAATATGGTTCAGCTGTTTCAGTAGATTTCTTCATTATGATCTTGACCTCCCTTGCTCATATATTCCCTTATCCCTCTCTTAGATTGGCTGCCCAGAGTTTGCGCTGGTGCTTGGATTTGGATCTCTGCATCTGGTTCCTTCAGTTGCTGGATGAAGGCTCTATGATAATGGTTGGGTATTCACCAAACTGCTCATAGGTTTCCCTCTCCACTATTACTAGGAGTCTTAGCTAGCATTACCTCTGTGGATTCTTGGTATTTTCCCTAGCAGCAGCAGGTTTCTCCCTAAGGTCATAGTGGCTCTCTGTATCAAGATCTCTTCTTCTATGCTCTCCCACTCTGTAACTCTCCCCCCTGTACCATCCCATTCCGTCAAGTTCTCATCGACTATCCCCTCCCCAATACTGCTCCCTCTCACCCACAATTTACCCAAGGGATCTCATTTAATTATGGTTCCCTGGGAAATCCATGTGTCCATCTTAGGGTCTTCTTTACTATCTAGCTTCTCTGGAGCTGTGGTTTGTAGTTTTGTTATCCTTTGATTTACATTTAATATCCACTATTGAGTGAGTAATGCTATGTTTGTCTTTCTGAGTCTGGGTTAACTCAATCATGATTTTTTTTCTAGTTGCATCCATTTGTCTGCAAATTTCATGATGTCATGTTTTTTTTTTTTACAGGTGAGTAATACTCCATTGTATAAATATACCATAACTTCTTTATCAGTTCTTCATTTGAGGGGTTTCTAGGTTGTTTACAGGTTCTGACTATTACAAATAGTGCCACTATGAACATTGTTGTACAATGTGGTATGAGTGTGCATCTTTTGGGTATATGCCAGGGAGTGGTATACTGTGTTGTGAGGTGGATTGATTCCCAATTTTCTGAGAAACTTCCATATTGATTTCTAAAGTATCTGTACAAGTCTGCAAACCTGCTAGCAGTGGAAGAATGATTCCCTTACTCTACATCCTCTTCAATATAAGTTGTCCGTATTACTTTTGATCTTAGCCATTGTGAAGGGTTTAAGATGGTATCTCAGAGTCATTTAGATTTGTATTTGCCTAATAATTAAGGATGTTGAGCAATTCCTTAAATTTCATTTGACCATTTGAGATTCTTGTGATGAGAATTCTCTGTTTAGCTCTGTACCCCAGTTTTTAAAAGTATTATTTTGTATTTTGAAGTCTAGTTTCTTGATTTCTTTATATATTTTGGAGATCACCTCTGTGTCAGATGTGGGGTTGGTGAAGGTCTTTTCTCATTCTGTGTGCTGTCATTTTGTCTTATTTCCTATGTCCTTTGCCTAACCAAAGGTTTTCAGTTTCAGGAGATCGCATTTATTGGTTGTTGCTCTCAGTATCTATGCTAGTGTTGTTAAATTTAGGTAGTAATCTCCTGTGCCAATGAGTTCAAGGGTACTTCTCATTTTCTCTTCTATCAGGTTCAATGTTACTGTATTTACATTGAAATCTTTGATCCATTTGGACTTGAGTTTTGCATGGTGAAGGATATGGATCTATTTTCATTTTTCTACATACAGTTATCCAGTTATGCCAGCATCATTTGTTAAAGATGGTTTTGTCTTTCCATTGTATCATTTTGACTTTTTTGTCAAAAATCAGGTGTTCATAGGTGTATGAATTAAAGTCAGGTTCTTCAGTCCAATTCCATTGGTTCAAGTGTCTATTTTTATGCTAATACCAAACTTTTTTATTACTATAGCACTATAACAGAGTGTGAAGTCAGGATTGGTGAGACCTCTGGAAAGATCCCTTATTAAATGGGAATATTTTGACTATCCTTTTTCTTTCCATATGAAGTTGAGTATTGTTATTTCAAGGTCCATTAAGAATTGTGCTCAGATTTTGATGAAGATTGAATTGAATTTGTAGATTGTTTTTCGTAGGATTGTCATTTTTATTATGTTGATCCTACCTATCCAAGAGGATAGAAGATCTTTCTGTTTCCTGATATCTTCTTCTATTTCTTTCTTTAGAGACTTAAAGTTCCAGTCATAAAGGTATTAAGGTCTTTTAATCTTTTGGTTTGAGTTATATGAAGAGATTTTATTTTTTAATTTTTTATTGATTTTTATTGAACTCTACATTTTTCTCTACTCCCCTCCCTGCCTCTCCCCTTCTCCATTCAACCCTCCCCCAAGGTCCCCATGCTCCCTATTTACTGAGGAGATCTTATCTTTTTCTACTTCCCATGTAGATTAGATCTATGTAAGTCTTTCTTAGTGTCCTCATTGTTGTCTAAGTTCTCTGGGATTATGATTTGTAAGCTGCTTTTGTTGGCTTTATGTTTATTTTTTTCGTATTCTTTTATTTTTTTCCATTCAAAAACATAATTAAATATATAAAATTTTTACATTTCTTCCCCTTCTCCCGGTTCCCTCCCACTACCCCCTCCTCCTCCTCTCTCCCCATTCTTCCTTAAAAGAGGGCATGGTGCCCTGTCCTGTTGGAAGTCCAAGGCCCACCCCCCTCCCTCCCGGCCTAGGAAGGTGTGCATTCAAAAAGACTCGGTTCCCAAAAAGATAATACATGCAGAAGAGATAGGTCCTGGTATCATTGTTGATGGCTTCTCCGTCTGCCCCTATTCGCCGCCACATTCAGAGAGTCTGGTATGATGATATGCTCATTCAGTCCCAGTCGAGATGGATTGGTGTGCTCCCATTAGTTCAGGCACACTGTCTCAGTAGGTGGACCAACCCCTCACGGTCCTAACTTCCTAACTTATCTTCTCCCACCTTCTGCTCTTCAACTGCACCTTGGGAGCTCAATCTATTGCTCTGATGTAAATGTGGGTCTCTGTCTCTATCTCCATCCATCGGATGAAATTTCTATAATGGTGATCAAGATATTCATCAATGTGACTATGGGACAAGGCTAGTTCCGGCATTGTTTGTAATAGCCAGAACCTGGAAACAACCTAGGTGCCCCTCAATGGAAGAATGAATCGAGAAAGTGTGGATTATATACTCATTAGAATACTACTCAGCGGTAAAAAACAATGACATCTTGAATTTTGCATGCAAATGGATGGAATAGAAAACGCTATCCTGAGTGAGGTACACCAAACCCAGAAAGATGATTATGGTATGTACTCACTCATTAGTGGACCCTAGCTATAAAATAAAGGACACTAAGCACTTAGCTCACAAGCCCAGAGAAGCCGAATAGCAAGGTGAACCCAAAGAAAGCATATACAGATCCTCCTGGAAGTTCGAAGCAAACAAGATCATCAGGCAAAAGTTGGAAGCCCAGGGGCAGCAATAGAGGTGGGGGGTATGAGAGTAGGGGAAGGGGAGAGGGGGAAGGAGAAGGGAGAAAGACTGGGGAGAGCTTGGGGGAGTGGGAGGG